>PVJA010033992.1:0-22896 GCA_004027025.1 Myocastor coypus | reverse complement strand
AACAAAAAAAAAAAAAAAAAAAAAAAAGAATGTTTAGTTATACAGGTCTTGCTTCGACTTGCCCTTGACCACCCAGCAAGGAAAAAAAAAAAAATTCTTAATTGCAATGCATGGAACGCAGAGCTAGATTGGTGAGATGAGCTTTAGGAGGCTTAGATTCAATAGCCTCCAACATCACAAGCTTCACTGGTGGCCCACTGCAATGGCAAAACCTTTGACTGTATATGTATCTGCTTCCTCTTAGTCCAAAGAGTAGTATATTCTTTCCTTTTTCTTTCTTTCTTTCTTTCTTTTTTCTATGCAACATCAATAGGGAGGTGGGTCATGCCCACACACTGCACTCTATAGAATGATTGTGAGGACAATATGCAATATGTCAACTTTCAAAGAAAAGAAGGGGGGAAAAGAAAAAAAAAAGTAATGTGGATTTAGAAAAGTTAATGTTTAGTTGTTTGATCAATCTTATATACCTATATGTATTAATCTAAACTGATCCGATGATGAAAATATGTAATATAACCATTGTTAAATTTAAACAATAAAAAAATTGGAAAAAAAATACATTAAAAAGAATTCCTGCTCTGCAATGAGAGTCTCAACAGCACTGTCCTCACACGAGAGGTACACATGTTGCATGTAAGAGAGCACCCACGCATGACTATTTTTTAATAAATCCATTTCTCAGCCTTTTTGTAATATAGGAAAATGGGGCTAATGGAAAGAACAGTGTCCTGGCCTCATTTGTAAGAACTGGCCGGGAGGCAAGCTCACCCCTGCAGGAGAGCACGTGAGCCTCTTGGCTGCGGAGCTGGACGACTCTGCCGGCAGGGACCAGGCTCACTCTGCCTCGTGTCTTGGTCCCCAGGTGGCCTACTGCCATCGAAAGGCTTTCCCTTAATATTCCTCCAATCAGTAACCTTGGGACAACCCTGAATCTTAACAGATTTTTCTGGTAACCCTTTCTTTTCCTGCCGCCATAAGCGAACAGGCCTGCTTAATCTTAAAAAGCACAATGATGTTCCACTCGCCTGGGTCTCTGACCTTTCTCCTGACCAACAGTGTTTGTAGCAACACATACTATCTCAGCACTTTCAGCAAACTGCCCAGGTACCAGCTCGCCAGGAGCAAACGTCCATTCTGAGACTCTGCTGCTCTGTGGAAACCGCAGCCCTCTTGCCCTGGAGACTTGCTCTCTCTGCTATGCTTGCACGGTGGCTGTCCAGATTGTTAGGGTGTTGTAGCTGCAGTGAGAGATCTGGGGAAACAGCAGCGACCAAGGCAGCCTCGGATTCTCTTCATTTCCAATTCCACACGGACACCAGACCGTCTAGTCCCGAGGGGCTATTTCAAGACAGGTCCCCTTTGCTGTCTCTAGCAGTCTGCTTCTCAGGGACCTAGGGCAGCCTGCCGATTCCGAATGCTGGCACATGCCTCAGACGTCAAGGACTCTTCATGCTTATTCAGTCTGAGTATTAGTTCTTCCTTTCATGCCTCCTCACTATTTTGTATGTAACAAGCTCTTTCTCCTGGCCTCAGACAACTCCAGGCTGTTGAAAGCATCTCTCAAGAAGACTGGAACTATAGGATTGGTATCAATTTTCTACTCAAAAACATTTCCCTCTGGAGGAGAAATTTCTCTCTACCCTATCATATTATCAGTGTCTTCCTGCAATTCGAGTCCTGTTGACCCAAGAGTGAGGGGAAGAGAGCAGTGTTCGCTGCAAGGGAACTTCCAAAAAAGGCCTTGCTAAGATATGCGACCAGTCAGCCCCAGATCAATGGCGTCGGCAGACACGCGCTTTTCAATACCTTCCCATTTTGTTAGTTTGATAAAGAACACACATGGATATTTCACCTCTTTATTTAACTAGTAACGTGGTCAGAGTCTGGTTTGAATGACAAAGGAAGTCCAGAAATATTTGTCTTCCATTTCCCTTCTGCCGACACTGTACTGAGGCTTGCAGGTGCCAGAAGAAAATCCATTTTTTTTTAAAACCTCATTACTTTCATGAAGATGGGATGAGAGGAATGAACAATGCAAATGAACTAACCAAAATGATGTGTGCATATCCCAGAGGCCCCTCCTTACCTCCTTGAGTTCCCTGTACAATATTCTTTTCTTTTCTTTTCTTAAAAATATATTTAGTACAAGGTCTCACTACACAGCCGGGACTCACAGTGATCCTCCTATTTTCAGCCTCCCAGCACTGGAATTACAGGAGTGTACCACCACATCCAGTCTCAGTGGCCAGGTCAGAACACCTGGGGAGAGTGGTGGGATGGATGGGGGGGGTGCAGCATGTGGTGCCAGGGATTGAACTCCGGATCTTGAGCTTGCCTAAACAGGTACTTAGTCCGCTGCGCTATCTCGCCAGCTCTCTTATGCAGCTTTCATGGTCTCCAACTGGCAGGGTAGCCTCAGCCTCCTAGAGGAGGATTTGGGTTAAGAAGTTCCTCAGGCTCCATCCAGCTTTTGGGGGAGCAACATGAGGTTCCCTGTGGGTTCCTGCTCTACGTGGGAGCCAGAGGCTAATGCAATTCTCCCCACAGTGGGCCTTAAAGTATAGTGAAACCTTATATGCCTCACGTCACCGGCCAATGACTGCAGGTTCAAGGTGACCAAAATACGTCTTACTAGCTATATAAGACAAAGGTAACAGACCACTCTGCCAGGAATGCAACCCTAGCAGCAGAAAAGCCCTCTGAAAGCCAACGGAGAAGCTTCTAGCGCCTATTTTGATGCAGCAGAATTCTAACTTCTGAGCATCCTTTGGTCGGTCAAACGTAAGGCAGAGGGTCCACTGCCCCCTACTACTGAGAAGCAGCTATACTCCTAAAGTTCAGGGACTATGACCTATGTGTTTATCAGTGGGGTTTCCAGGAAGTGAATGTTTAGAATGGGATTCCCATCACCTTTCTGTGCATTTTTCTTATAACAAGCAATGCCATGACATGCTTCACCAACAATATAAAAGGGTAAAAAGCACTACTTACAACAATATCTACAGAGACGCAACTACGGAGTGGGGAGTCTGGGCCACTAGCTTTACTTGATAGTCAATGTGCATAATAAATCAGCATTTTAAAGGTTTCTTCTTAAATGACCTCCTACTAGGGAAATAAAATGGTAGCTCAAGAGTAAATGGTAAAGCCCTAGAGAAGCCCCATTACTGTCCTTTGGGCTATCTCTGCTAATCCACACAATCAACTTATGAGTAAGACAAAGTACACACAGCGAGAACCACAGGGACTGAAACCACGCTTGTGATCCTCGAGCTATCACCTTATAGGCATGGACACTTCATCCTAGGCCTTGCTGTGCTGGTCCTGAGAGGAGGAAGGGAGCCAGAATGCCACCAACGGAACAGCCCTCTTGGGAGCACAGTCTCTGCTGTATTATTTTCATCCATCTTGGGGAAATAAAGAGAGGGGAAGATAGGCATCTTGGAATTAGTGATGAGGGGCCAGTAAGGAAAACATGGCGATCGCTAAAGAGAAAAAGGATCCGTTCGGCACTGGTTTGGGGAAAAAAGGCTCCTTTGCTGAGGAGGCTGACAACCTGGGGCTCTGTGATGCCTGTGACGCAGGGCCGGGAGCTACCTACCCAGGGGCCCTGTGGGACCTGGCGGTTACACAGACAAGGACAGGTTCACAGGCTGCTGGTGAACAGAGGGCTAAAATCAAGGAGTGCGCATCCAGGCTGCGCAGGAACTCCCGTGAGGCAGCTGAGCAGGGCCTCACCTTTTGTTTTCCGTTGGCCCTTTGGATACAGCAAGGGCGTGCCAATCTACCACTCGGCTATCAAAGCACCTTGATTGGCAGAGGAAGAGGCTCTTGGTCTGGTGCCTGCAGGTAGGGGCCCGGTCTCTCGGACAATCTTAGAGACTCGCTCATTATGGGAGAGCAACGGACCTGCCAGTAATCACGACTCACCCTGAGACCCTAGGAAAACGAGCATGCAAAGTCCACTACGGCTTTCTAAGTTTTGAAGTTTATTATCCTGTTCAATGAAGGAGAAAACCGCTAACAATTATATCTTTCTTTTGTGAAAACAACATGATAACATTTCATCATGAAAGTCAGTTCAGCTATAAATTTCAATGGTTACTGGATGATCACTCAGTTTTATTCCCCTCTATTATCACCCTCACCCCTCACCCTCACACCTCACAACCCAAGAACCGAGATGGACAAGCCCCAAACCCCTCCAAGTGGAGATGAAGGAAGAGAAATGCTTGCATGCATAGTGCCCTCTGTCCCAGGATAAACAATGGCACACACATAAGGATGAGATTTCTACATTCTGGAATCCGGAGCTACTGCAGGTGAGCGGTGCTGTGTTCTCTCCGAGTCTGGGCTGAAAGCTTTATTTCAGAAGCCCTGCTCCTGCCACTGTGCTAATCCAAGCTTTACTCTCTTAAGGCTTTAGCTTTTCATTCTAATTTTTTAAGAACCCAGAACGCCATCCCATTTTTAAAATAATCTGGTGATCCCAAGTAGCCTCTAAATATTTTACGACATGCTGAGGAAGCCTCAAACAATAGAAAAACCCTGAAAATGTTGCCAAGGTTACATAACTAATGACTCAATAGCCTCCAGAAAGGGAAACATTTGGTTTTAAAATAATTTCCAACAAGTAGGCATTACTGCTCCTGGATGGAGGGGGCAGGGGCTGCACTTCCAAAACCCAGTGATGCACTCCAAAGCGCGCCCGGGGACGTCTCTGCCTCCCTTCTTGCACCCACATCTGCAGGCCAGTTGCTAGGAAACTGCTGTGTCCTAGGATCGGGTCTCCTCTTTGCCAGATCTGTGCGCAGAGTACGTCCCAGATACATTTTTCTCTTTCATCTTCTCCTTTGGATTTGGGAGAGGGAAAGAATGCTAGTTCTGCTTTTGATGACACCTTGTGAAACAGGGACACGACAAAGTCCATAGACTGAAGGGCTTTCCTCCCTACCATGCCAACTGACCGGGCAATCCTGAAACTACAGCTGCTCAGATTTCCTGCACAGAAAATCATCACGGGCTAAAAAGCTCCACACTGGATGGCGAGGCTCAGTGGACAATGTCCCATACTGCTGCTTTGGGGCTAGCCGCTACGCCTGTTGCCATGACTGAAAAGTACTCTGGCACAGAACATGGCTCATTAATAGCTTCTTGTTTTGGCCACTGCTGACCCCTACGGTGAAAGCACAGCACGGAATACTCGTGATGAGGAGAGGCACTTCTCATGAGTGCTGCTCTTCACATCTGGGCCACTCAGTCAGCCTGGGTCTCTGCTGTGCAGGACTGTCCCCTCGCCCTGCATGAAATGCACAGCTGTTAGTCAGACAAGCTCCAGGGAGGCCCTGTGTTTCATGGTCACCTGGATACCCATGCTCAGGACAGTTGGGCTTCTCTGCAGCTCTTCAGGGTGGGTGGCCCAGAGGCCTGTCAGCATCCTTTCCCGCACGGTACCCGACACTCCTCACTGGCCTTCCTCAGGGCAAGGATAAGAGCTCCTGACCAGGGAGCCCCTCTGCAAGACTCAAACTGCTTGGTGGACCAGGCTCCACCCAATGGGATCAGCTTGCACAGAAGACACGCTCCATTTCACCAGAGTGTCTTCCAAGGCAGCTAGTCTGACTGGTACTGACGTTCAGATCAGCAGACAAGACTGCAAAGCCCAGGCCACCGAGGTCCTTCCGACTCCAGGCTGAGCGCTGAGAGGCGCTCCTTCCTTCCAGGTGGAAGTGAGGCTTCCTTCTTGCACACAGACCCACTGCTGAGCTCAGTGAGTGCATGCGTTTAGGAGAACGGCTGACAAGCTTGGTTCACTGCCCCGTCATTGAGAGAGTGAGATGTGCTCTGCTGGACACAAGACCAGAACTCTGTGCTCAGCACAAGAAAAATCTCCCGTGGTACCTGAAGGCTTTCCTTCCCTTCCTGTGCTTAATCTTCCCCAGACCTTCCCAAGTTCCTACCGAAGGAAAGAGGTGGGCAGGAGATGGTCACACAGAGACCTGGTGCCAGGGCCCAGCGTATGACAGATGTGGGCAGACAGATGTGGTGACCCTCACTCCAGAGCCTCCCTCTGGAGGGCTGGGGTGTGTTATGGTTTATATCTAGTTGTACTCCCAAAGCCTCATGCAGTCATGGGTGGGGACTTCTACAGATTGAGACTTGACTCATGAGTCACTGGGATTATGTGTTTTAAGCACTTCTGGGATTATGGGTGTCGCCTACAGTGGATAGGCTGAGGAGAAGAGCCTGTTGTAATTTAAAAAGAGAGACAGAGAGACAGACTTGCATTCTTCCTCTGTTGCCTTGTTTGGTTGGCTGCCTCTGTCGCCATTTTGTTGCTGTTTCACTGCCATGAACTGGATGCTCTCTGCACTGTTCCACTCAGCCTTGGGCCAGCTGAGCATGGACTGAAACCTCCACTAACTGTGAGCTAAGTAAACCTTTCCTTCCTTCATTTTGAGCGTTGGGTATTTGTCCCAGCAACGAGTAAAAAGTAACTAAGACAGGGTGGGATGAGCTCGGTGACACAACTCCTCCCGCCTCCTCCGAGCTGCTGCCGTGGAGAGGAATTGAATTCTTTGCAGCACCAACCCAGGCAATTTAATCTGAAACTAATGAATGCGTGGAAAGGAAAAAGAAATCTTTAAAACCGCCCTTATTTATGAAAAGGCGCTGAAAGGCAGGATGCCTGTGGGGCTGTGTGCCAGAAGGCACGCACGGCCAATGGAGTCCTGGAGCCTGCAGCAAGTGCTTTCTCTGACCAGCGATCAGGGTGTAAGGGAGCCGTGCTCTGTGGAGGGGAAGCCATGGTCACATAAGGTAGGGAAGGGCAAAGGGGCAGCGAGAGACAGGGCAGGCATCAGAGCACAGGGTGCGCTCAGGAGGGAGATAAGTGCAAAGGTGAGAGTTCAACCCCGAGGATGCCTGACTCCGCCCCGCGCCTGGGGAGGGGTGTTCACCACCTTGACCACGACAGTGCTGCCCAAGACGCGCCTCGATGGCTTGCTCCAGGCAGCTGTCTGCCCTCCACAGCGGGTCTGTGCCGCACACCTGACCTCCCAACTTGCCCAGGCGCCAGGAGGAGCTGAGCTATAAGCGGCATCACGCAGGGCAGAGTAGAAGCGTGTGCAGCCTGGAGGAGCGAGCCGCAGATGAGAGAGGCACTGCCTCTCCAGCCACCCACTGTGGATGGCGCGCCTGGAAGGAGAACTGTGACACTTAGTGAGGACGTGCTTTTCGAAGTGTGCTCCAGACCCAAAGGCAATGCCCCTGTGGTTATGTCCTGGAATAAGCCTGTCCATTTCTGCTAAACGAAAAAGAAAAACAAGGTTTTAAGCATTTGTTTCTCCATAGTCTTGATCCAAGCTATTCATCTTATGGTGGAGGTGACACAATGGATTCTGACCTGCCAAAAGGTATGGGTGTAGTTATATCATTAGAGATAGTCTTTGAACAAAATGGACATGGACAAATAATAGAATTCCCATGTAAACGCTCACTTGCTGGTACTTTATGAATCTTGGGTTTGTTTGTTTTGGTACTAGGAATCAAACTCAGGACCTTGTGCTTGCAAGGAGGTGCTATGCTGCTGAGCTATATCCTCAGCATGTCTCTTTCTGTTAAATGTTTATTTTTTGCATTATTTTACAAGAAAATGTCACCTGAACGGAGGTACACATCAGCCTGAAGCAATGGACACAGGTAGGTGTTTTAAAATACACTTCCATTAGAAAACGCTGCAACAATATATAAAAATAGAACTGCATGCCACGTAAATACTAATTAAGGAAAAGGAAATGTGATAGGGAAGTAGCAAAGTCCTTGGAAATCTGCCAGGCATGCAGGACATTTGAGGTCAGAGTAAATTACAGGGCAGGGGACACAGATTTTAAAGTGCATGTAGCTACTGACTGTGACAATCTGAACAAGCATTTTTCTAAGAAATGAGTTATTTTCCATGCTAAGCTGCCTTAATGTGGCCCTAGCAGTTGAAAACTCATCACTCCATTAGTTTACAGCAAGTTAGAAGCATTGGCTCTGTCCTTCCAAGAGAATGTCCTCCCATGAGACTGGCAGAGGCATACTTTGGTCCTCTTTCCTAATCAGCTCACTCACACTGTGGTGCATGTAGGGCACCAGCAGGGTGGCAGGCGTCCTGCAGCATTCTACAGGGCACCACCGCCCCCGCCTAGCTCCGTCCCCCAACTGCACGTGAGGTCCGAGGTCCGCCCCCCACCCAACTGCACGTGGGAGTCCCCCGCTCCTCCCTCCAGGCTTGCCCAGGCCCAGGTCTGGGAGCCAGCCTCTTGCTCTGCTCTCATCCCAAGCGATCTAATCCCAGCTATGATTCACATGCACGCAGAGACATTCTGATTTCAAATTAATTGAATCTCTAAGGCACCTGGTACCAACCTACGCTCCAAACTTCCATCAGCTGCTTTACATTGTAATTACGCCATCAGCTCTTAACGACAAAACAAACACTATCTTCCAGGAATATTGCCTGTGCCAATCACAAGGCCCTGCCCGCTGTTTTTCCTGCCTGTCAGGGCAACTGAGTGGCATTTTAATACCACTAGGGTTACACAACTAGGGGGGAATAGCCTGGAAACCTGCCCAAAATTTATAATATTATTTTACAAGAAAATGTATTTTAAACAAATGTTATGAATTATAACCGACTGCAAGCTGTAGGTAACATGAAAGACAAACCAACAGCCACAAAGGGGAACCTCAAAGGTTAGTCTGCTCACTACCGTGCACAGAGCAAACGTGTGCTGCACAGACAGCAGAGCAAACCGCGGGGTCACAGCAAACCAAATTCCAGATGGCACTCTCCACTGTCACCAGGCGCCTGGCCCGACTGGAACATCACCCTTAGCAGAGCCCGACAAGGGTGCAAACAAACTTGCTCGCTCTGAAAGTACCATGTATTCCAGTGCCAGACACTCATAAAGAGTTGTGAACTTTTCAGATCATTTCATTAAGGCAAATGGTTGAGAACTGACTGTACCATAATATATCATTTTTATATTTTATTTACTTTTTTATTAATTTTTTGGGAATTATTTTATTTTATTTTTTTCTTGTTTCAGAACTTTTGTTTGTTTGTTTATTTATTTTTATGGTCAGCTCAGTCTGCCCCGAGGGCAGGGCTGGCGCAGCCTGTGGTGCCGGGGATCGAACCTCGGTCCCTGCAGCCGCCCAAGCTTTCCTAAGCAGGCGCTTTAGACCACTGAGCCATCCTGCCGGGCCCCAGCATTTTTATATTTTAAAGGAATAAATGAATATTCACAGTGCTTGCACTTAGGTTAAAAAAAAAAAAAAACACTCTAGACAAGCTCCCATTTACGAAGAATGTACTGAAGTCAGTACAGGACAGGAGAGGGGAGAAGAGGGGGTGGGTAGGGAGACCTCGGATTCCCGGCGGCACACACGGATCAATCATGATTGTATTCTTTCAGGCAAACACTGAAGATATTTCCCCTATTAACACTTCAACGATGGGTGCAGCTGAACTCTCGCCTTTTACCCAGTGCTTTCCAAGCCTGGTGGCCCTTCGTCCAGTTCACCTCCTCCTCCTCTTCCTCCTCCTCCTCCTCCTCCCCCCCATTCTGCCCTGTCCATGGCCAAGTCTGTCTGACTCTACACTGCCTTCTCTGTCGGCCCTTCCTGTCCCCACAGCTCAGGCCTAGGCCACCACCATCTCCTTGGTGGTTACCGCACAGTCTCTAGTTGGTCTCTGTGCCCAAGTCTCCCCTGCCTTGGTCACACTGAGGTGAAAATTATCTGTCAAATAAGCAGATCCAAACACACCACACCCTAGTGAGGCCTTGCATTGCGCCCTGTTGCTCAGTACTGAACCCAAATTCTGTGCCCTGTGTCCTGACCGGCTTCACACATCCAGGCTGTCGCTGTCCTCACTGCCACTCTGCTGGTCCTAGTTCCTCCTCCTCCAAGCACACTAAGCATTGTTCCCTAACTGAAGCTCTCTCACTTCTGAGTAGGGACACATGACTCCCTCCAGAGCTCAGCCTGACCCGAGGATGGCTAAGGGCCTCACCTATGGGGCTCCAGAGCAAGCCCCTGTCCTGCCCCTCTCTTGGGCCTGACGCTAGCATTTGTTAGGTGCCTGCTGCTCTGTTTGCCTTAGTAGATTGACTGCTTCACCTTATTTTTATTTTTCAGTTGCCCAGCCTGGCATTAAGCTCCTAGGCTCAAGTGATCCCTCTGCCTTAACCTCCCAAGAGGCTTGGGTTTCAGGTCCCAGCCACCAGGCCAAGTTTCCATGCTCTTATCTGTAGTGATAAGCACTGTACCTGGGACATCACTAGGGGCCGAAGAAGTAATTGCTGAACAGCACAATTTGTGAATTCCCTTTTGCCCTGCAAGCTCAGGGTTTGGAGGCACTCCGAACCCTTAGCAAGGGAGGGGAAGCAAGCTGTGAGCTCATCAAGCGCCTACGCCCTCAGCTGTTCCGAGGCACCTTGGGGTTGCTACTGTCACAGCAATACCGAGAAGGGCTTGATTCTGCTTTTTTTTTTTTTTTTTTTTTGTCTTTTTGAGGCAGGGTCTCGCTATGTGGTTGAGGCTGGCCTTGAGCTCACTTTTGTAGCCCAGGCTGGTCTCGAACTCACACCAATCCTCCTGTCTCAGCCTCCCGAGTGCTGGGATTACAGGCGTGAGCCACCACGCCCGGCTTGATTCTGTTTGTATGTCTCACTTACAGAGGGCTCAGTGGTGTAGGAAGGCATGCGACTGTCAGTCCTACGTCAAACAGCAG
The DNA here is from genome assembly GCA_004027025.1 of Myocastor coypus. Taxonomy (NCBI): domain Eukaryota; kingdom Metazoa; phylum Chordata; class Mammalia; order Rodentia; family Myocastoridae; genus Myocastor; species Myocastor coypus. Next base: position 12,110 of record PVJA010033992.1, on the reverse strand, counting down.
CCTATGATGCAAGAAAATTAAACATATTTTTAAATAGAACTCCTGTAAAGAGGAAGGGGACAAGGCGGAGGGGGAGAGAAAAGGAGAAAGGGATTAGACACTACGATGTGTAGTGTACATGTCCCAATTCTCCTGATGAGTGGAAGCGTTATGTACTGCAAACACACATTCAGGAAATAAAAAGCAAGGAGTATTTAAATTCTGGTAATAATTTCAGAGCAACACAAATAAGAACATTTAGGCTTAAATGTTTCCTCCAGAATGGAAAAAGAAGAAGGAAAAAGCTACCATATATGCTGGAAAATCCGGGTGTTCAAGGACCTGTCACACGGATGTTTCTACCTGCCTCAACCTAGCTAGCTCTAGTTTAGGAAATCTTAATTAACATGACTGAATGGGCAGGTGGTGGACTAAGCACCTGTTTAGGCAATCACAGGAACCAGGGTTTGAACCCTCACGGTACATTCTGCGCGGGCCCCACGCCCAGTGCGCTCAGCCAGCCACTGAGGCTGGGTGTCGTGGTGCACGCCTGTAATCCCAGTGCTGGGGAGGCTGAAAACAGGAGGATCACGATGAGTCTGAGCTGTGCAGCGAGACCCTGTATCAAATACACTAAGGGGAAAAAAATACTGGATGTAAAACAATTAAATTTAGTCCAGAACATGTAGGGCCGAGTAGGTGTAGGCTACCAGGCTCCAGTCTTAGCGATGCTACGTTCACACATGCGCTCTTCACAGGTTTCAAAGCATTTTTGCATCCGATTGTTTATTTTACACTTCCAAAAAAAGGGCACACTGATCTACTATTTCAGTGTTTGAAAAGCTGAAGTCTGCACAGGTCAAGCTCTTTGCTCAAGGCCACAGAGCCACCAAATGCAGCCACAGGTTGTATCCTGGAGTCCTGAGCACCAAGAATCAGTGCTGCTTCGTACACACGAAGCTCTGTCAGCTTGCACCAGTGCTACTGGGAAGAGAAAAGAGGCCTCCACAGAGACCATCCTCTCTCACTCCTCTTCTCCCCTTTTCTCCAGGACGAACAGCAAGGGGCAAGACCAGGATAAATCAATGAAACCAAAGCAAGCACGACAGAAGACGGAAGATTCCCATTTTTGTTTCCCTGACATATCACCAGCGTCTCTCTGAGACGCTGCCAACTCCAGAGCCCAGCGGCCGGCCGGCCCAGCGCAGCCCCTGTGTCTTTGCCTGCTCACCTACTACCTCTGGAGGCAGAGAAGGCGTATGCCAAGGTGCTCGAGCTGCAGCTAGCTCAGGGCCCGCCCAGCGCAGGGGAAGGGCTGAGCCTCCTACCTCCTGTCCCACCTACCGTCCACGAAGATGCACAGAGACGCAAAGCTCTGGAGCACCCACGCACCCATGGAAAGAAGGCAAGAACCCACCCTGAACTCGGAGAAGCTGTGTGTGATGCGACGCAGAACACAGTGCGGTTCTGCTCCAAAGGGTGTGCATGGAGACTCGAGGACCCCGCGCTTTGGGCGTGCACAGAGATGCGAGGACCCCGCACTTTGGGTGTGCATGGAGACGCGAGGACCCCGCGCTTTGGGCGTGCACGGAGACCCGAGGACCCTGCCCGTGCTGGCATGGGCCGCAGGTCTCCAGGTGATGTGGGCCAGATGACTTCTTGCTTTCCCCTTGATCTACAGCCCTGCTTTTATGATAAAAATGAACTGTAACTAGAGTCAGAGTAGTACATGTAGTTGTTTTCTTAAATTGGAGAGCCTCAATAAGCTTTTCCAATAGTTTTGTGTTAATATAAAAATTTTTAATTTTGAGAATACATAACATAAAATTGTCATTAAAGATCTTAATGATAAATTAAAATCAGCTCAGTGGAACTGAGCAGTTTTATGTTACTGTATAACCCCTCGGCAACTCACTTGGCAGTTTAAGGCTGGCCTGGAACTTGGAGCAATCTGCCTGCCTCAGCCTCCTGAGTGCTGTGATTACAGCAGGCTTGCGCCACCCTGCTGGCCCTCTATTCTACCTCCAGAGCTGAGATCCTAGGTACCTCGTTTAAGTGGAATCATACAGCAGCTGTCTTCTTGAACCTGGCTTATTTCACTTAACATAATCTTTTTAAGATACGCAGATGTTGCGACATACATCACAATTTTATCCTACTTTAAGCTGGAGTAATCGGGGCCTGGCGGGATGGCTCAGTGGTCTAAAAGCGCCTCCTTGGGAAAGCTTGGGCAGCTGCAGGGACCGCGGTTCGATCCCCCGCACCACATGCTGTGCCAGCCCTGCCCTTGGGGCAGGCTGAGCCAGCCATAAAAATGAATAAATAAACAAAGGTTCTGAAACAAGAAAAAAATAAATAAATAAAAATTAAAAAAAAGGGGCTGGGGAGATAGCTCCGAGGCACAAGTGCCTGCTGGGCAAGTGCAAGGTCGTGAGTTCAAACCCTGGTCCCACAAAAAAAAAAAAAAAAAAAAACATTTAAGCTGGAGTAATAATCTGTTGCATATACATATATATATATATATATACATATATATATATATATATATGTATATATATATATGCCATGTTTTATTTTACGGCTCTGAAAACACATTAAATTTTTCACCAGCTTTGAATGTCAAAATCATCAGTTATTCTTATAAATTAAGATGAATATCACTGGAAGAATTAAAGACAAGAGAAACTACAGAGAAAAGTTATTTTACGCAGGAAGTCAAACTCTCTTCCTAAGAGCCACTAAAATACTCAGTATGAAGTTATATTTTGGAACACAGAAGATTAATGGTGCTACACACTGCAATGGTGAGTAGCCTTCAACTCAGCTCTCCAAGGACTGGATATATGTGTGAAATTATGTAAGAGCAGTTACAAAGGCCAACACAGGAATCAGAGTCAAGGTTTCCTCTAGGATGGCCAATAAGATGGTTGAGGGGCCCCAGAATGCTTTCTGACCTGGTGGAGGTGTGCCATGTCCTGACGGGTGTGGCTTATAGAAGGGCCTGTGTTTGGCATTTGTCAACTCACAGACCTGCACACTTAGGAGCTGTCCTATTAAGAGCTGTCACTTGGTTCAGGGAGACAGCTCAGTGGTCTAAGCACCCGTCTGGCAAGCACAAGGACCTGAGTCCAATCCCCGGCATTGCATGTGGTATTGGTCCATCCTGAGTCGGCCACTGAAACTATGCTTGGTGGCACATGCCTGTAATCCCAGTGCTAGGGAGGCTGAGACACGAGGGGCACTATGAGTCTGAGCTGCCCCAAGCTTCATAATGAAATCTTGTACCAAATAAATAAAAAATTTAAAAAAAATTTTTTTTAAAGAGCTGTTACACTATGTAAATTACCCTTCACTGTTTAGAAGAAAAACAGTGCTCCTCAACCACTTTCTGGAAGATGGCACATCAGAGAAATAAAAATTTCAGAAAAACAAAAGGGTCCAGGTGTGGTGGCGCACTCCTGTAATCCTAGCACTTGGGAGGCTGAGGTAGGAGGAGTGGTGTGAGTTTGAGACAAACCTGGGCTACAAAAGTGAGCTCAAGGCCAGCCTGAACTGCACAGCGAGACCTTGTCTTAAAAAGACAAAAAAAAAAAAAAAAAAAAAAAAAAAAAAAAAAAAGAAAAAAATGAAAGGGTTTGTGCAGTTTGGCTCTGACATTGCCTCTGACCACTTCAGGGCCCTTCCTGAGATGCTGCTGTCCTAGAATTAACCTCATGCGCCCCTCTCTTCCCTCCTGAAATGCCGGCTTGCTAGGGAGGCTGGTAGACACACAGCAGACCAACTCCCTCGGGTGCTAGGCCCTGCCCCTGCGCAACGGCAGCCCGTCAGGTGTGATCCTGGGGGTGGGGTGGAGCGGGTGTGCCCTGCTAGCACGGCAGGCTCGGCAGTGCCTTCCAGGTGATGCAATGCCAAATCTGAAACTGTCACCAATCCCAAAGAGACACCAAGGTCTCCGGAAGGTCGTGAGAGAACCTGACACCCGAGTGTGAAGGCCGACCCTGAGGAAAGCACGACCCTGGCTCCCCTGTCAGGCTGGCTGCGAGCTGTGTCAGGGTACCCTGGCACTGGCCTCAGCCTGAGCCACGCGGAGGCGAATGCTGCCTCTTCTTACTAAGCTGGTTATTCGTTACCCTCCTCTTCTCTGTGCAGTTTGTCTCTATTAGTGTCAAGTTTAGGCCATGCATTGTGGGAGGCCTAATGTCTCAGCCATGGTTAATTTCCTGTCAAACGATAAAGCACTGAGTGTTCTTTGTTTTTTTCTGTAATCTGCTATTTCATATTCTCCACATTATTTAAAAGCATGAGCCAGCACCAACAAGGCCTCTCTGGGCGCAGAAGGGGCAGCATGAAGGAACACACAAACTTCTTATCATCTTAAAAACAGTCTTGGAAACAAAACAACCACACCTAAGTCAAATGGCAAATTAAAACACGGTAGCTAGGGACTCTGATGCTTTCTGGATTTAATATTATACTTAAACAACAAAAAACAGAAGCGGGATTTTGACGAGCTTGCAACACGGACCTGGGGACACCGCTCCTCCAGCATGCGTGCTTACACAGGCTTGCTGACCCAAAAAGCTCCCAACGTGTCTCTCCCGGTCACTCGTGCAACAAGCTCCCGAGCTGCTCACGCCCCCGGAGGACTGTAATCACACGGCTCCCTCCTGCCCGCTCGCTCTTGCCTCATCTTGCTCCCTGGAACCAGTCTCCTTTGCTTTCCAACAGCTGTTCCCTTTCCAGTCACCGAATTCCAACTGCGTGGCCTCAAGTCTCTCGGCTTCATTCTTCAGGTCACCTTTTAAAACTTCTCCCCAGGGATGGCTGCTCTTCAAAGTCCACCCCAGCCCATCTCTGTGCAGACAGGAGGTGATGATGGGCTGCGGGCGGAGGGCTAAGCCCATGACTCCTGCCTCCTGGGCCTCAGGATAAGCAGCTGACCCCCACCCCAACCCCCATAGTGGGCAGTGGTCATCAGCTCTGTTAGCCTACAGATTCCTCCCAGAAAAGTGACTTCACTCCGGAAGAGCAACCCTCTCAGGCCCCAGTGTCACACTCGCTGAAAGCCTTGCCAAACTATTCCTGAGAGAATTCCTCTAAAATCTAACACCCAGCGAGGGTCTTGGAGCTAACGTATTCCCCACCTAGAAGCCAAGCCAGTCAAGCTGTCGCTAAGGAGCTCAAGCTATTTTCTGAACCCAAAGTATCAGCTGTTTTTAGATAGTGCTCTACCCATGGGAACCAACAGCCTTGGCTCTACGAACTGCAAAGTCACTTGTCTCTCCTGGACAGACTTTGCAAATGTGAAGAATGAAGAAGTCATCAAATACAATTGCGTAAGCCCAGCTGACTGAGACAATCTCTAAATGTCATCTTTGCCACCCTACGCTCATCTGTTCTCAAAGTAGATGAATGGCTGTACCAGGATTGGACTGAGGACCGGATGATCGCAAAGCTGGGGAAACCGCCAGAGCAGGCCAAACACTCACGAGTCCTGGGCATGCGTGGCTCAGTACAGCGCCTGCCTGCTTCCCTATCCTGTCCCCGTATCCCTGTCTCTGGGAACTGGCGCTACTGCTCTGATGACATCAGCACTGATGGCAGCGGCGTGTGGAGAAGAGGAACCGGGCTCCGCACCCTGAGGAGCGCTCCGTCGCAGCACTCACTCTGCGGCTCCTGCGCCGTGACCACACGCCCGCTGCTCAGCCACAATTACAGAGCACTGCCGCGCGGGGCATAATAAGCATGCAGCCCAGCCGGGTGCTCTGCTCCGCGCCACTGTGAGCACCAGGGTGCTTCGGAGCTTTGGAACCGGACAGGAGCCACCTGAGGGCAGGGGTTGTGTAGACACCACGGCGACACTTCCTGCTCTGTCGCAGGGTCACGAGCTCACACTGACACCAACTCTGAATCTCCCTTAAACAGAAGGAAAATCAGAGAGGGAAAACGGCGCGGAGAAGCAGCACAGAAGTTCTCCAAAACAGAGGGCTCCAAAGTTATTTGTTTTTCAATTTCCTGGCACGCTAGTGAATTTTAGTTTTCTGGGCCCACAGGAGATCTGCAGCAGAAAATTCAAAAAGCAAGCTGTCTACATTGATTGGCACCTGGTACCGCACTCTTGTCCTTCTTACTGGAGTGATTAGGTGGGGGCCCCGCACAGCGAGAAAACTGGCAGGCGGCACCTGGTCAGTGGACTGGGTATGTGAACTGAAAGTTAACAAAACCCTGACGCATCTAAGGTCTCAGGAAGATGATGAGGATCACGGGGCACGCAAGGTTAGGGCCAGACAATTCAGCTCCCGTTGCTGGTATCCAGCTTCTCATTGGGCATTCTGAGTGTCACTCGTCAGGAGATATTCCTCAGACACCGACAGGCCTCTAAAAATGCCTCGTTATGTTTTGTACCCTGTACTTATTTAATAAGGAAGAGAAATACACAACACAGATCAGATGTTCCACACTGGTTCTGATATGAAAACAAAGAAAATCAAATGACTTAAGCTTAGAGGAAAAGATTCGGCCCTAAGGAAGGCACTCACTCACTTCGTTTTTATCCAGATAATGCTGCACACAAGGGTTTTTTATTATAGTAAGTCATACATGCTCAAAATATGCTCGATTTATTTATCTTTTAAAAACACGTAGATATGCTCAAGTTACTCTAATTTGTTACACCAGAAGTTTAATCTTTTTTATTTATTCCAGCTCAAACAGGCCCCTGAAGGTATGAGTGTCCATCCGGGTGTGGCCCTCTTGTCCGTCCCCCCACCCCCCGCCATACAACCTGCCCATTGTTCTAAATTAAACAAGGAAGACCAAAAAGACAGGGCTGCCGAATCACTCATCACTGATGTAAAGCTGCGTGACTGTCGCATCTCCCAAATGGTGCAGTGACATAAGTGACAGTATACTGCATACTTCCAACTGGCTTTCACAGAACTCAGCATATTACTGGAAAGGCCAGCAGTCACTGTCCCAAGGTACAAAGGGTGTGCTTGGAAAGCAGCAGTCCAACAGAGGAGTCTTTAGGCTGATCATGAAACTGCCAATAAGTGAATGAATGAGTAAACTGGCCAACCACAGGAATGTGCCTTTGTGGCTCTCGAAGCAATGTGGTCACCTAAATGATCCCCAGAGAAGGGCTTCACATGTAGATGTATGTGTGAAGAGAACTGGGAAACATAGCAGGCAAGAGAAGATCAATGGGACCGGCAAGGTCACGGCGTCCTTGACTAAATAGGGACTGCAGAAATGGTGTGACCTCATTTTCTATGTATGAGTAAGAACCTGAAGCAGGCGTCAGAGTACGCCAGGCCTAAGACCCAGCGCAGTCGTGGAAGGCACACCCTTCAATGATTCCAGGGTTGCCTACTGAAGCCTCGCACCGCCAGGAAGCAGGCGAGAGGTCCGGGACATCAAACAGTATGCTGCCCTATAAAATGACACTCAAGTAGTTTTTGCCTGTGGGCTGGGGGAGGGAGCCAAGCTGAGTCTCACCCTCAGGTACTGTTCTGGGAGAACGCTCCTGTGTTCTGTGGACCATCACAGCCCGGCCCCATGCCCTCACTCCCACTACAGACACAGAGGGGGACCCAAATACTTCCTCAGCTACTACAAAAATAAGTGAGCAGGAGATACCCAAATTGTTAAGGGAGTCCTCTAACCACAGAAGAGTTCAAGGTACTTCCCACCTCTGTTTTTTTGGGGGGTGGTTTAGTACTTCAATAATTAGCACATGTCACCTTTATGATTAGGAAAAACACTTACTTAAGTTAACTGATCTAAAACAGAGTGAAAGGGGGAAATTTAGGCGGGGATTTAAATCCTGTCTTGGGAATTCTGGGAAGCGGGCCATGTATGGACCCCTGGCTAAGTCAGCGCCAGCTCTGTGTGGGGATGTCCCCTGAATGGGCAGAGAGCCTGTCTGGGCCAGCGCCATGTGCTGCCCTAGGTGCATTTTATTATTATACATCCTGCTCTGATGAACAGCTTTTATTTGTTGTTTCTTGGAGGACAGAGGCTGTGCTTCGCAGCACACAGGAAGGACCCTCGTCAGCCTCATTCTCCAGGGCTGCCGTCTCTTTCTCTCTTCTTCATGTTGTGTCACTCAGTACAAGATCCTCCTCTACCTGAAAGCTCAATGCTAGGCTTCCTCAACGAGACAGGGGCTTTCCTAAGTTAGCAAGGGGAGGCTGAGCAAACATGTTCATGCACACATCTAACGCCAGCTGCTCTAAGGAGCCGTGCGCAGACCTTCACCGGCAGACTGCACGTCTCAGGTCTGTGGCGCTCATACTGGACCCTACCCAATTCACCGACTCATTTGGAGCTGCTGGAACAGCAGCTGGAGTTTGCATGTGAAGCCAGAAAAGTGGATTACCTGGCATTCCATGGTACAGATTTTGTCAAGTGAGAACAGTGTGATTGTCTTGGGTCTCTCAAAGCCTTCACAGCAAGGATCTCCTTAACATCTTAAGTGTTAATTAAAATAGTTTTCTTTTTTTTTTTTTTTTTTTGGTGGGACCGGGGTTCAAACTCACAACCTTGCACTTGCCCAGCAGGCACCTGTGCCTCGGAGCCATCTCCCCAGCTCCCCTAATTAAAACAGTTTTCAAAAGAGTTTTCTGACTTTTTCTAAATGATTTGTTAGACATGGCCCTCAAGCAACTCAGGGACTTTGTGCCAAATTTAGTTTTTAGCAGAGATAACAGTCCTTTGAACATAAAGGGATCAAACAGACATTGCCAGATACTTTAAAGGACATGCAGCTTAAAACATATCTCACCATTATTCTTTCCTTAGTGATCTGTACTGTTGAATGACAAATACTGACTTCTGTGATTATGAGTTATCAGTTGTTTGCTGTATGTTTTCTTCCCTTGATCAAAGGCTATGCCAACCTTATTTTAAAGACGGTATGGTTCTGATGTAATTATCTGAGCATTCAGGTGCCCTTATGTGAACTTCCCGGTTAAAATGTTCTTTTCCTGGGAGCCCTTCTCATGATGGTCCTATATCTATTAAGTCTCTAACACATTCCTGTGGGCTGGAACTACTGGTGGTACATGCATGACTGTTCCACTGGACAGCTTACAGCACCAGATGGGACTATCCTGTGCCTCCTGATGGGACAATCATGCATTACCAGCAGTGGTTCAGGCCACCCGGCAGCAAGATATATGCTCTGTTGTTGAATGTGACCAAGATAAGAACTGGGTGTGGCGGCACTGACATTTGAGAGGCGGAGACAGGAGGATTGCCACAGGTTCAAGGCCAGGCTGGGCTACAGGGTGAGTTCCAGGGAACCTGGACTACATAGTGAGGCCCTATCTCAAAATAATCAACCAATCAATAAATAAGTAAAATTAAAACAAAGTTCAAGATAGGACAAAAATATTAAATTTAGAGCTAAACTGAGAATCCCAAAAGTGAGAACACATTCCTCAGGCTCCAGGACTCCCTGGCAAATATTAATGTATGCGCTTGAGTGCAGGAAGGAGAGAGGAGAAGGGTCAAGGTGGGTGGGAGCCTGCCCTTCAGCTCTGCCACCCCTGCCTGCGTGACTGTGGGCCAAGCACCGATGCGCCCAGGCCTCTCCCTCTTTCCTCAGACCCGACTAAGTTCTATTATGAGCACACAGCATGACGTTAATCAACCAAAGCAAGCCACTCATACTTTTGTCCTTCAATCTTTAAAAAATGAACAGGGCAGTTTTAGGTATATTATCACAAAGCATTTTCAGTATCCACGGGCTCCTACAAACATTATTTTGCTTTCTTCAATAACAGATTTATTCTCATTCTTTGCCATTGGTGGTTATTCTTAATAATTCAAGTCAGTCTAATCCACATAACTTTTTTTTTTTTTTTTTACTGTAGAATTCAACCCCACCCCCAACTTCTGAAATTACCAGCACAGTCACACATAAGAAGTAACAATAGGTCTTGCTGCTTTTGTTAGAAGAGGTACTCAATAACATTTGGTTTTCTTCCTTGATAGATCTATAAAATGACAGAGAGATTAGATACAGCAGACAGTGTGGGTGGAGAACAGCAGGAGGCTCTGCACTGAGGCAGGCGGTCCCTCTGTGGCCAGCTGCGCACCAGGCGGGGAGCTCGGAGATTATCTGCGTGCAGTTCCTCCGCGTGGCCACATACATTCGGCTTATTCAACTTTTAGCAGAATCCTGCACATAGCAGGACGCCCGTTCTAAAAGTTTTGTCCCTATTTTGTGAGGAAATCCATACTCTGGTGTTTATAGGAAATCATCTGAAAGACATTTAAAATAATTTTGCTATCCTTTTGTTCTTGACCAGCCGGAAACCTGAGAGTGAGTGAGGCTTTTATTTTTTATTTTGCACCGCATCGCCTCCAAAGCATGTGAGCCAGACCTGTGTTTACCTTTGCACTGCCCCACGGTCACCCCTGCATCCTGGCACTTGTAAACGACTGGCAAAGGAGTCATCACTGACTCTGGAGGCTCCAATACACCTGCCCCACTGGACCTCCATGTTGCTATCCCGAACTCCCTCCCTCTCTCCCCTCAAAGAAACTTGAATTAAAGCATGTTACTCCAACTGCTCTGAAGCACAAGAGAATGATCCAATTTGCAAAAGCATGTTTAGGTTAAACTTCAGAAAATACACAGCGTTCACCCGCACATCCCGTCCTCAGCCCCCATCCCATCCTCAACCCCAAGAACGGTCACATCTCACTGGAGGTCCTTTGAATCCACTGCCCGGAAGCCACAGGGCAGGGTACCAATGCCCCTGCGCAGGAGAACCTGCAGTGGCATGATTGCAACGATGCCACAGGGAGAAAACATGAAAAAGAGCCTAATTGTGCACTCCTTCTTAGGGATCCCAAGCAGAAAAAAGGAAAGAAAGAAATCCTACAGTACAGATATCAAACACATTTGGGATTCCCCTTTCCTGACCTAAACTACAAAACAGATATTTAAAAATTTGAAAGACCTGGGACATCCTTTTGGAGACCTTCAGCCACCAAATCTGTCCCCCACCATCTCCACCCAGCAGCGAGACCTCCCAGCACCTAAGCTACTAGAAACTACACATTAGTTATGGACCTGAGATTTACATAATCACAAATTACATAATACTCCTCCCGTGCACCACAACCCTTCTGTAGGTGAAGTTCCACACCACCCAGTCTTTCATCATTTTCCAGAGAGATGGAAAAGTCTTCTGAATAACCGGGAGAAATGGGGTGATAGAAAAGTCACCCTTGACAAGCTGCAAACCCAACCAAGGGCTCCAGGATGGAAGGAGGGTGGTGGCAGGTGACTCCTCGCTGCCCATACCCTGGCGCCCGGCTGAGGGCTGAAGGCTGAGGCCGAGGCGGGGCGTGGGGGTGCCGGCTGCAGGACTTGAGGTGCCAGCGGGCTGGGGGCGCCCCGGGCTTACCTGCTCCCCGAAGTCGATGGCTATGTTGGTGATGCCCAGGGGCACCAGGAACCGGATCAGGGGCCAGTAGTGCGTGAGCGCCGGGAATTTCACCATAGTCCTCGCCGTGGGCTGGCCCCACGCACATCTGCCGCCGCGAGGCGAGGAGCTGAGGGGTCGAGGGTGAGCGGGCGGCGGGCGAGGCCGGGCGCGGGCCTCGGGCGGCGGCGGCGGCGGCGGCAGCTCCTCCTGGAGGCTGCGGCGCCCTCTCCTAGCGCGGCGGCTCTAGCAGCAGCTCAGCGAGCCCAAGTCCATCCCCGCTGCCCTCCCACACAACAAAGATCTGCCGGGAAAAAAAGAGGAGGGACGGCGGCGGCGGCGGCAGCGGGCGGCTCCGCGGACAGCGGCTCCATTATAAGCGCGCCGGCCCGGAAATAAATAAATAACCGCGTGAGGCCCCGCCGCCGCCGCCGCCGCCGCGCGGAGGAAGCCAGGAGGAAGCGGGGGCGCGGGAGCGGCCGGTGCTGGCCGCCCGCCTCCTCCGCCGCCGCTACCGCCGCCTGCTTCCCGTGCGGCCGCAGGGGGCGCTGCGCTCGCGGGGCCGCGGGGAGGGAGCGGGGGCGGGGCCTGGCCACGGGGTGGGGCCTGGTCGCGGGGCGGGGCCGGGCGGCGGGGCGGGGCCTGGTCGCGGGGCGGGGGCCGGGCGGTGGGGCGGGGCCGGGCGGTGGG
>PVJA010033991.1:0-22897 GCA_004027025.1 Myocastor coypus | reverse complement strand
GACCATAGTTTTGTCTCACCTCATACCTACTGAAGCGAGTTCCCATGTTCTCCACTACCTTAGACCCACCCTACCACATTGTTTTACTTTATAGAAGTCCCTGGAAGAGACAGCTTAAGGGACAACCCACTTGGAACTCCCCTTCTGTCCTTCTCTTGGACAGCTTTCTTTTCCCCAATAAATGTATTGTGCTCATAACTTGTTTGTTCCTAAAATTCACTCTTTGGTTTTAGAGAACACAAACTTGTCCTAGGTAACTTTCAGGTCAGGAGTTTCATTTTTTCCCCAGTATCATGTGGAAGTCACCCATCGAGATCATTTTGTTGGAGGCAGCTGAATTAGATAGAAATATTACAGGCAGTCAGACAGGGCTAGGCCCTCAAGGACGACATGGAAGACAAGGTGACTTTCCAACTAGAGACAGGCACTCCTCCACCATGGGTCAGATATCAAGATAAGAGTAAACAGAAGCAACTACAGACTTCCTTAAGGGTGGGCATCAGGGATTGATATGCTAAATAAGTATCAATCACCTTAGAAGACCCAACCCTGGAAAGAGTCAGGAGCTCAAGCTCAATAGGTGGTGTTCTTGCCCGCTTGCTATGTTACTTGCCTTCTCATTGAATCCTGATTTTAATCAATTTTACCTAAGCAATGGTGCTTGTAATCTCATTGGTTGACCATAGTCTTTGTCCCACCTCGTACCCACCTAAGTGAGTTCCCATGTCTTCTCCTCTGTAAAAGTCCCTGGAAGAGACAGCTTCCTGGGGACACCCACTTGGGACTGTCCCTCCTGTCCCTCTTAGACAAGAGCTTTCTTTCCCTCAATAAATATGTTCTGCTCATTACCTCCGTTTGTTCCTAAAATTCATTCTTTGGTTTTAGAGAACACAAATTCATCCCAGGTAATTTTCAGGTTGGGGATCATTTTTCCCTATATCATCTGGAGGTCCCCTATTGGAGGTCATGGACCCCAGATCAGTATTTTCTTCCTGCATCAATTTGTTCACTGTAAAAGTGAGACAATGTGCCTCCACCACTTAGAGACTATTTCTGCAACAGCTGCACAAGCTGAGCCACCCTGGTGATGCTGGAGCAGGCCTCTTTCATCAGGCAGATGGCGCTGTGCAGCTCATCAATGGAGCCCAGGCTTCCCCTGCATGCCTGACTCTTCTCCTTCAGCTCCATGAACAGGGGAGAAACAATTGTCAATAAACACCGAGTGAAAGGCCTCTTTGGGATGTCTTTCATCCTCCAACACCAAGGGTGGAAGAGACCCATTCTTGAGATTCTTGGGGTCTTTCTCTCCGATGGTGAACATTCAGTCCCTGGAGTTGTTGCCTCCAGACACATGTGCTCAGAGCTGGAGTCATTGTGGCTATGCTCAGCCTTCTACCTCTTGTATCTGATGAGCTCAGTCAGGTAGGATGTCTTCTTGGCATTGCAAATGATGAGTTTGTGCTTCAGCAACTCCTTGGCTGTAGGTCTAAAGCTCATCTCCTTATTTAGACAGGCCTCCACAAACTCCTAGAGGGGCTTGCTACAGTTTCCCTCCAGCACTGGGTGGTCGTTCTTTGCAATGAGGAACAGAACCTTCACGGTATGCAGCTTGGAGTGGGCAGCTCCCCTCTTGCTAGCTCGATAGCCGTGATGCCCATGGGCCAGATGTGTGCCTTCGAGTTGTAAGCTGTCTGATGACCTCAGATGCCATCCAGAAAGGGGTTCCTCTTTATCTGAGTATCGGTCAGTTAGCCAGCCACTCCGAAGTCAACCAGTTTCACCTCTCCATGTTCGGAGAACAGTGGCCACTTTGATATCTCTGTGGATCTTCTCATAGTGCAGGTAATTGAGTCCCTTCAGGATCTCTCTCAGATCCAGTGCAGAACTGACACCAAGATACTCCATTATTATCCACAACTTTGTATCCTTCAGATAGGATTCATAATACTTGGTTACATAGATGCTGTAGAGATTAGAAACTAGCATCTTAAAGAAGGAAAGAACAATAAACAAAGTTTAGGGTGGGTTGTAATCTGTTCCTTAGGGATCTTAGAAGACTAGGATCTAAAAAATGGTGTAACAGCTTAATCCTGATTGATATCTGCACCCTTAAGATGTTGATGACCCCCTCTCCTCCCTGTAAATCTTTTATTGTGTGACCTAAGTAAAAAGGAGATGCTTCTAGAGTTCTGGGCTCACTTCGAGAGAGACAGATCTCAGTGAGTCCTCTTCTTTGGGCACTGACACAGAACATTACTACAAGTGGCGCGCAATGCAGGGCATGGAAGATGACCATGGGTGAGTTAAAAGAGGTCTAACCAAGTGGGAAAAGTAGGTCTACAAGTCCATCACTTTCCTCAAGGAGTAAATCCAAGAGGAAACGCAGTCTAACAGCTGTGGCAGATGTATGTTATTCATATTTCTTCTTTTGAAAAATTACAGTATGTTCATATGTCCATAGACACATTTTCAGGTTTTTGATGGGCTACCTTTTACCCAGTTAAAAGGTTCAATATGTCATACAACATTTGTTAGCAGCAGTTAATGTAATGGGAGTCCCACATCAGATTAAAACTGATAATGCAACAGCTTATCTTAGTAAAGTCTTAAAAAACTTGTTTAAACATTGAAACGTTAATCATATTACAGGTATTCCCTATAACCCCCAAGGTCAAGCAATTATAGAAAGATCTAATAGAAGTTTAAAAGAGATGCTTATTAAACAAAAAGGGGGGCATAGCATGGGAATATGTATGAATACTCCTAGATTAATAATACAAAAAGTTTTATTCACATTAAATTTTTAAATCGTCTGCCAGATGGATCTTCTGTGCAGACTGTCACTGGACAAAGGAAGTGAGTGTTCCTTTGCAACAACCTGTTTTCTTTCTAAATGATACTGATCAATGGGTTCCAGGAATTATCCAGAGATGGGGAAAAGGTTTTGCTAATGTCATTACAGTCACCAGAGAAGTAATCTGAGTACCAGCTTGACGAATAAAATCTAGAAAATGAGTGAGTGTAAACATTCTGACATAAAATCTCTGATTGATGAAAAAATTCACTTGATACTTTATAGGACACTAAGAAATAAATTTCCTAAGAATTGGAACTGGGAGAAAACCAGGGAGAGAAAACAAAAGACATAAAAATTAGCTGCCTTATTGCAGTTTCAAATCCAAAGGTCTGATTTTCTTGGCTCCAGGAGGAGTTCAAAGATGATAAAGTTCACCTGCTATGGCTGTCAGAAGCTAGGCCAGAAAAACAGGGATTGCCTCAAGAGGCCCACAAGCCAGGTCCTAACTGCCAATGTAGCCACTATAAGCGAGACTACACTCTGAGGTGAAGGCCCCAGAGCCCAGACTCAGCTTCCCAGAAGGTCCAGTAGCACTAAAAAGGGCCCTGGGCCTGCCTGCTCCCTCTGGCCAGACAACCTCTGTCATGTCCACGGAGGGGCCCTAAGAAATCATGACCAAAAGAAAACCCAGCCTATTGCTGGACATTGGCACAGATCTCTTTGTTTTTCTCTAACCCTGACTTTCCTTCCAGTTATCATACCTCAAAAATAGCTCACTGATGTCACTGTTCTCTTACAAAGATAACCAAAAAAAAAAAAAAAAAAGGATACTCTGGTTTTCATGAGTTTTCAAAGTTTAGAGATCAGTATAATAAAAGCTAGAGGGACTTATAACAAACTGTCAGACTCCATAAATAAAAATATCTAAGCTATTCTACCTACTCAAGATAAAAATGCCTGGTGTCTCGAGGGCCTTTAGGTAGAACCTCTGGAAAGTATCACTGACTGCTGAATCCCAACTACGCAACCCCTTTCAGCCTGAAGAAGTCAGAGTGGTCATCGCCCATATTTCCCTTATGGCAGTTTAGGTTACTTCTTCAGCGGGGAGATTGTTGCAGATAGCTGAGTAATATTAAAAAAAAAAAAAATTATAGGCAGTCAGAAAGGGTTAGGACCTTAAAAGAGATAACATAAAAGGCAAAACATTTAACAACTTGGGAAGGCATGAATGTTCCCGCTGTGAGCCGCACGTAAACTTGGAGTCATCCACTTTACTGTCATTTCTGGTAAATATGTGGAAAAAGTCTAGTAAAAATAACACCAAGGTAAGGGAAGAAAAAGGGGACTTTTTCTTCTCCACGAAAGACTTTAAAGGCGTAGGTACGGATAGAATGTTTTTACTGCCAGATATGCCATCCTACCAGTATAACAATGTCGGTACACTAGAAGCTCTGTAAGAAGAGAGGCAGCTTAGTTAATACTTCCAATGGAAGTGTCATAGATTGGAGCCCTATGGAGCTCTACTGGAGCTCTATCACTCTGCGTGGACCATAAAAACACAACTCATTCTATTCAGGCATGTGTTCACCTCCTTCATCTGTTGCTTAACATTCTTCTTAGCTTTAATTTTTCTAGAGATAACATTTATATTCTCAAAACAAGGAACAGAATTTGACTTCCAATACAACTATATTCTCTATGGCAAGATTCTCCTTCCATGATGCTGTTCCAATCTTTTCGGCAGATGTTAAAGAAGAGAACGAAAAGGAAAGCTTGAACTCATAATAGCCTTCACATCCACAGCTGCCACAGCCAGAGGAAGCATTGAGCCAAAGTGTACAGACTGTTCATTTTGTGCAGCAATGGCACAAGGATTAAAGACAATTATGGACTTCTCAAAAACTCAGAGCTGAGTAAAACAAGCTGTTGTTATGTTGGGAGGACAAAGTGTTATTCTACAATGTATATCTTGTTTAAAATATGATCAGAATACTTCATTTTGTGTAACTCTCATCTCATGGAACCAAATCTGATCTGTTACAAAATATCTTTAATGGTATTGAAAAATTTGATCCTTTTCATGTTATCTTATGTTTTAGTGGAAATGTAGTAGAGATTTGTGTATGTTGTGTCTGTACTATTTGTATGTCCCGTTTAGTTTAACAATGAGGACATGTCAAACAACAAGGTATGGATCAAAAGTATACAGTCCTCACCCTAATGTTTCAAAAGATTACTTTTCAAGAATTTTAATAGTAAAAGTGGTAGATGTGTAGAGATTAGAAACTAGTATCTTAAAGAAGCAAAGAACAATAAACAAAGTTTAGGGTGGGATGTAATCTGTTACTTAGGGATCTTAGAAGACTAGCATCTAAAAACTGGTGTAACAGCTTAATCCTGATTCATATCTCCACCCTTACTTAAGATGCTGGTGATCCCCTCTCCTCCGTGTCAATCTATTGTGTAACCTAAATAAAAAGGAGATGCTTTTAGAGTTCTGGGCTCACTTAGAGATAGACAGATCTCAGTGAGTCCTCTGAGCTACCTTCATCGGGTCTTCTCATTATTTCTTTAAGCACTGATACAGAACATTACAACAGGGTCTGTCATACTAACTAAGCACTGTGATGTTTTTCTCTCTCCCTTCCTTTCTTCCTTCCTTTCTTTTTGTGTTTGAAGGACTGGGGTTCAAACTCACAACCTTGCACTTGCCAGGCAGGCACTTGTGCCACGGAGTTATCTCCCTAGTCTCAGCACTGTGATTTCTTGTTGAACATCTTCTTCTCATCTTTAGCTTCTTCCAGACCAATGATTTTTATGGCAACCATGTTCTGGGCCTGATTGTGAATGCCTTTGAATCCCTCACTGAAAGAGCTCTTTCCAATCCTCTCTAGTTTTGTAAAAACCTCCTCTGAGTCTGCTTTCAGGTTCTGCAGCCCCAGCAGGCCTGGCTGCACTGGAGAATGCGCCATGGTGTGGGACAGCACTACTTGGCTGGCATGGCTAGGTTGTGCTCTGTCAGGCATGTTGAGCAGGCTGTGGGGCTTAGTAGCACACAGTGGGCCATACCCCCATGATCAGCACTGGGAGAGGTTTAGGCTGTGGGGCCTGAGCAAGGAGCTGGAGCTGTGGGAGCCAGCAGGGAGCTCACTTTTCAGCCCAGTCTGGCCTTGAACTTGCAATCATTCTCCTGCCTTCTGAATGCTGGGATTACTGGCCTGCATCACCATACCTAGCTAGAAACATTTTAAGTGTGATGAGTTCCTTATAGACTCAACCAGTGACAGACACCTTGTTTAGAAGCTTACATTTTCATTTCCTGATGACAACCTGTACCTTTCTTAAGAATTTTTCTAAAAAAAAAAATGGTCTCCCAGAAGTTTTGTGAAATTCCCAAGTAAGTAATGTTACTCTTGCTGCTCTTAGTGGTCTGAGTATCTAGTAAGCCCTCATTTAACACAGAGGGCTTTCTTGTTGCTTTTTGAAAGAAATTAGAATAGGGGCCCAGCAGGATGGCTCAGTGGTCTAAAGCGCCTGCTTAGGAAAGCTTGGGTGGCTGCAGGGACCGCGGTTCGATCCCGGGTACCACATGCTGCGCCAGTCCTGCCCTCAGGGCAGGCTGAGCCAGCCATAAAATAAATAAACAAAACAAAAGTTCCGAAGCAAGAGAAAAAAATAAAATTCTTTATTCTTCCCCGACCCTGGGATTTGCTGAGATGACGACTGAGACTGGGCATGGCGGTGCAAGCCTATAATCCCACTGCTTGGAAAGCTGAAAACAGGAAAATCACTACGAGTCCTGAGGCACTGTAGACCCTGTACTAAATTACTAAATAAAAAAAAAAGAAAGGAATATGGCAATGAGTTTATTTCCATTTGATAAAGAACAAATGAAACAAAAAGTAAAGCAAATGAGATCAAACCATAGTGGGGAAAAATGAAAAAAAAGTTACGCTCAGAAATAGATCAAGCCAAGTTCTCTGGCATTTTTTTTTCTAATTTCTCAAAATTACTCTTTTCTCGGGAAAATGATTGTTCTAATCATTAAGGGTTTGGGGAGAAAGCACCTGATGACAGGTGCTGAACTTGATCCCTGCTGACTGCTAGATACAACATTGGGAGCTGTGGAAGCCACACACCCCCCTTGGGTGTTGGGGCACCCTGGGACCATTCCTCCCTAATCATCCATCCATTTGAGCTTGGAGTACCCTAGCAGAACTCTATTTAACCTCAGAACAAAGCACACACAAGTCCCTTTCTTCCTGACAGCACCATTCGTCTGCATGGTGCATGGTATTCCTTTTCTCTTAGCCCAGCATCATTTTGCTACACAAGACCTACAATAAGCATAGATGCTTGTCCCTTACCATCATCATGTATACACCTGACAGTTCTCTGCTTGCTGTATGTAAGAGCTTGACATCTACCTGTTGGATCCACCACACATTTGGCGAGCCAGGTAGGAGAAGATATCAGTAGACTTCACCAGACATAGGAAAAATCAAAACAGCCTGGAGATCTCATCAGACATCAGCCAGGAGCCAGCAAACAACAGCCAAAGAAGCCCAGCTAAAAAAGATGGTAATTTCCTTCTTGGGTACACTTTCTTCTCCTTTTTACAAGCTGCTCCTTTTTATATCCTTGTTGAATGCACAGGACAGATTCTCCAGATGAATAGCAGCTAAGGTCACTACTTAGAGATGACCAGATGGTAGTGCAAAAGGCTTTGGCCTAAGTAGGGACCAATGTGTGAGAGCTCCCCTATATTGAGTGGACCTGCTTATGTGACTCATTTTGCTGTCAGCATGGGGTTTCCTTCAAGTAGCTGTGGTTTCCCATTCTCCTACAGAGATGTAGCTGTACTTAGCGTGAGGCGAATGGTGTACATGTGTCCTCAGCCCCTGGAACTGACTGGGGACTGGCTGGGACAGACTCCTCCAAGCCTGATGTTTCACCTGGAACCGGGAAGCATGGGCCCAGTATACCTAGCATTACTATTTTTTTTGTGTAGACTCGAGCAGCCACTGGCATAGCCCCAACGATGTGTGTTGACCCCTGTGAACTGTAGGCTTTCATGGAGTCTTCCTTTTCTCCCTCACTTAAGAAACATCCCTCTTCCTCACTCAACTCCTGCTTAGGCTTTCCTCTGTTGGAGAATTCAAATTTTTTGGGTTTGTGGTGCTGAGTAATGCAGGAAAGCAGAGCTAGGAGTACAAGCTTCCTCATGGATGAAAAAGAAATTTGTGCATTTTAAATTCTTGTGCACTGTGGTTACTTCTCTAAAGTTAGCCTTTCCCCTATTCTACCTGGATTTGTTTCAGTTATTGTAAGTGTGGCCTCAACGATATGTAACTTGTGTTTGCTGACTGAATTTTCACCTTGCTTGACTTTTACTTTGTGGATTTGTTACCAGACATAAATGCCTTGTGGCTTGATCTAGTGAGATTAGTACTTTTTGGAGACATTTTATTTTCTGTTCTTAGATTACTAGATAGTGGGCTACTGTTATGGCCTGTCTAGATGTCCCACCTAAAGCCTCATGTGGTTGGTCATAGGTGGGGCTTTTTTCAGAGATGGCTGGATCTAGAATGTGTAATGCTGGGATCGACTCATGATGCGGTGCTAGGCACACTAAGGACACTAAGAGTGATACTGTCCCCCACCCCCCACCAATAGCTTGGATAAAATAAAAGGGCAGAAAGGCACTGTTAAGCCCCTTGCTTGTTTGGTTACCTTCTTCCTGGCATGAACTGTTTTTGTGTGTGTGATGGCTATCTCCCACAACACTCTCTCTGCCTTGGAACCAAGCTGATTACAGACTGAAACCTCAAGTAACTGTGAGCTAAATAAACCTTTTCCCCTTTCCAACTCTGGATGTCAGGAATTTTGTCCCAGCAATGAGAAAAGTAACTAATACAGATGTTACCTGTGGAAGTGCTTGTTTCCCAGCCAAAGGCTGGCAGCCACACTTACAGGAAACTGTTAGGATTTGGGGGTTGCGGGGGAGAGTTCTACTCAGTAAAATGCTTGCTACTCTTCTTAGACAAGATGTTAAGTGGTTTTAAAACTGGCTAAGAGGCCAGCCAGTAAAGTTCTGGACTCTTTAACCAGAAGATGAGTTGTATTTACAGGAAGAAACCCAATAGGCTCAAAGGAAACGGCATCAGTGCTCATCACATGCGTTAGTGAGGCCTTGCAATATCCCAGTCAATAGGCTGAAGAGTAACCTAGAGATAGGCCTGTAAAGAACACTGTCTTAGTTATCTTCTCTCATTGTTGAGACAAATACCTAATATCCAAAATAAAGAAAGGAAAGGTTTATTTAGTTCACAGTTACTGGAGATCTCAGTCCATACTTGGCTGGCTACAAAGCAGACTGGCACATGGCAGAAAGCAGCAATTCATGGTGGCAGAAAAATTACAACAGAGGCAACCAACCAAACAGAGCAACAAAGAGAGGGTCTGTTTCTCTGTCTCTGTTATATTACACTCAGGCTCTCTGCCTCACGATATCTGCTTCAGACCACACCCACAATCCCAGCAGTACTAAAATCCATAATCCCCAGCAGTAATAAGACACATAATCCCAGTGCATTATGAGTTAGTCTCGAACTCTAGAAGTCCCTACCCCATGACTGCATGAGGCTTTGGGGGGACAATTAGACATAAACCATAAGAAACACACAGCTAAATTTTGACTCTCCTATTGTTACGGAAAATGCCTCCTCTCTTGCTTTTCATACCTCAGTCACTGGAAGTTACAGCTAATTGTCCTCCAGAAAAACCATCCTATATGCTTGGGTAATAAAACATGGCTGTGTTTCCACTTGGGTGAAACAAGATGTAGCCATGCTTTGGCAGCCTAAAATTTAATGATATATTTCAATTATTTCCTTGTTGTAAAAAACAGGAAAAATGGACAGAGCTGCCTTAGGTTTAAGCCTTTATGATTTTCTATCAGAGGCCTGATTTTTGCCTTAGAACTTATCTTCCCCTTAGGCTGTCGAGCTCTCTCCTGTCAGTTTTTCCTTCCCACATGCTACTTCCTTACCTATCTGCTCAGCCAGTGCCCTTAGGAGATAAAGGCTACCTTCTAAGCCTGTGTCCTTACCAGGTCTGGGTCTGCCTACCATATAAGACCCTTGGGTCCATCACTCAAGGTTGTGATGAAAATCCAGCTGCTTCTCAGCTCTCGTTTGAAGAAGTACTTAATAGATACACTAATTTTGACTAGAGGCTAGAGAAGGTCAGAGCAACCCAGCACAAGTCAAGCCATTAGGAGAATACTGCTTAGTACCAGATCTCAGAGCAATCAAGGAAGCAGTGGTACCCACATGCCCTTTTATAATTAGAATTAGATTGATTCCAGGAACTCAACCACTCACTGCTCTGTACTGATTGTATCAGTCTTTTTCTGTTTTGGCCACTCAATAATTCAAGAAAAAACTGGATAGATTTTCTGAGGACTCTGAAAGATTTACTGATGGCTTCCATATTAACAATGGCTTTTTATCTGACCTGGTGAGACATACAATTCATTCTGGTTTCTTGCTACACAGCAGTAGAAAGAGAGGATTATAAGAACTGCAGAAAGGCTAATGATGAAGTCTTGGCAGCTTCACTTTCTAATAGTTAG
Source organism: Myocastor coypus (assembly GCA_004027025.1). Lineage (NCBI taxonomy): Eukaryota > Metazoa > Chordata > Mammalia > Rodentia > Myocastoridae > Myocastor > Myocastor coypus. Next base: position 12,464 of record PVJA010033991.1, on the reverse strand, counting down.
CCAAATTCTATGTTATCTGTACTCAGAGGGGCCCGCAAGAGACTATAATATAAGAGGTAGAAAACCCAAATTAAATTATACATCAAGGCCATTTCAGTGTATATAGAGCTGCCCAAACATGTGAACTAAGATAAGCTTGGGTCCATCACTCAAGGTTGTGATGAAAATCCAGCTGCTTCTCAGCTCTGGTTTGAAGAAGTACTTTTTTTTTTTTTTTGTCTTTTTGAGACAGGGTCTCGCTATGCAGTTCAGGCTGGCCTTGAGCTCACTTTCGTAGCCTAAGCTGGTCTCGAACTTGCACCGATCCTCCTGCCTCAGCCTCCCAAGTGCTGGGATTACAGGCATGCGACACCATGCCCAGCTTGAAGAAGTACTTAATAGATACACTAATTTAGATTGGAGAAGGTCAGAGCAACCCAACACAATATTTGTTAGTCAGCTCTAGAGAACTCTAACAGGGCCCATTGGCAGGGACAAGTTTTTGGTCAATGTCTTAGTTGGTCTTTAATAAAAGTGATAAGATAAAAGACAATGAGTTGAATAATGAAAAAGACAGACTAAAGGCATTCTTTCTGTAATGGATAAGGGTCAAGTCTGCAACACAAGGGGAAACTGAGGTAATCAAAGAGTGATGGAAGCAAGTAACAGTGTTTTAAGTGCAATTGGCTGAAGCACTGGGCAAAGATTTCTCTACAGCTTCCAAATTCTTTCCAGGTCTGTCAGAGCATGGAGAAAGAAGATCCTTGGAAGGCAGACTGTCCTTGCCCCCTGAGCTAGGGAAGAAAATCTGGACAGTGAATGATGGTGCCAGAGGCAGCCTGCAACAGTACTTCATTTTTCCAAAATGGTGGTGTAACTCATTCCAGTTTCTTATTGGGGTGAGATTTCATTCTGTTCTAAAGTTGTAGGCCCTAAAGCAGCTAACTGGATAGCTTTCTTTAAATTTTTCTAAGCTACTGTTTAGATTTCCTTTTCAAGCTATCTTTATGGTGATACCAGGGTGTTTCACACCAATAAGTAAAAGAGATACACTCTTTCTACTCAGAGCCATTCTAATATCCAAATCTCTGACAATCCCATGTCCTACTTGCTAAAGTCCCAGTATCCCGACCCATGGGGCCCAATGTCTATGCTGTGCATTGATCCCCAAGCATTAGATGACACCTTGGGTAGGGCTATCAAGGCCACTCTAGTGGTCATTCAGGTAGAGAACTCTAATCTAGATCCTCACAGAAGATAGTATTATCTTAAGAAAGAAGTTAGGCAGGGGCTAGAATCCATTACTGATAAGCTTTTGGCTACAGTGCTACTGGTGCCATGTGAGTCCCTATGTTATATGTCCATTTTATCAATAGTCAAGACATTAAGAGAATATTGTTTAGTACCAGATCTCAGAGTGATCAAGGAGGCAGTGGTACCCATATGTCCTTTTACAATAGAGTCAAGGGAAAATAAATCGTTCTTTGTCCTTGATCTCAAAGATACCTTCTTCCCCATCTGTGTGCATCCTAAGCCCCAATACTGGTTTGCTTTTAAATGGAGAGGCCTTATACAATTCTTCTAACTGTACCTTCTGCCATTGGGGTATAGGTAATGGACAGGTGGATTTACCTCTCCAGGGTAAAACTTGAGATACTAGAAAATGAAGAAAGGGGAACCCAGTGGGTGACCTCAAATTTCTTTTCAAAACACAAAACACCAACCAACCTGCTGAATCTGATAAGTAAACCTACTCTCTTGTTTGCTACATTTAAGTCCCAAGTTATAACATCACCTCTTTTTTTACACTGTAGGGACAAGCTATCCTAACTGCCAAAACATAATATTCTACTGCAAAAGAAGAATGTAGTTTTTATGTTAATCAGTCTAAAACAATAAAAGATATAGCACAGATGCTGGCTAACCATGTTTTTATGATCTGCAAAGAATGGTATCCTGGCCAAATATCTGGAAGTAAGAAACCTAACTACTGTCTTGGACATGGATGTAGTAATGCTTTTTCTCTTTTGGCATCCCTCTAAGGTTTTTTGGGACTAGGTATCTCAAGGAGGAATAATACAGGTAGAACATTGGGATCTGAGGAAATATCCTACACCACGCTTGGGTGGGACCCTACCATCATTTTCCCCTAATTACTCCCCTTTATCCACTGGAGCTTAGGCAGCCCTCTATATAACTATAGAACAAAGCACAGGCAGCCCTCCATTTTTCCTCTCTTACTTTTTTGGAGGTAGGGTCTTGCTATGTATTCATTTAGGCCTTGAACTTACTTCATATCCCAGGTTGGCCTCAAACTCCTGGCAATCTTCTTGCCTCAGCTTCCCAAGTTCTGGGATTACCAGCATGTGCTACTATATCTATATCTGACCCTCTTTTGTTATTAAGCTGGAAAACCTGATTTGTCTGTACAGTGTACAGTGCTCCTTTTCTGTCATCCTAGCACCGTTTTTCTATTTATGACCTTTAAAAATGTAGCTGCTTTTCCCTCACCATCACATGTACACTTTGCTGTTCATTGCTGTACCTAGAGCTTGGCATCTACTCGTTGGATCCACCACACACAGGCAGCCATGGACACCAACAGGAAACACAGTATCTTGTGCAACAACAGCATCCCTGCTCCTAACAGGGTGTAACATCAGAGGTAGGCAAGAAGAGCCAGTAAGTGGGAAAGATGTCTATAGACATGGATTATGAAACCAATATATGGAAAATACATGTCAGAACTACAAATGGTTTCATGAAGCTTGTGTCTGTTCTGGTACTTTACTTCTCAAGAGGGGAGAGACAATTTCAGATGGAAGAGGTCAGGAATGCAAAGAAAATAATGTAGAGATGAAAATTAACATAGACTGGTCCAGCATTTCTAAGATATACTATGGGGCCTACTTTTTCTTATTTATCAACTGAAAACACAGAATTCCTTCAATAATTTGAATGTTGAATATTTTCTAAATTTATGTAAGAAGTGGCAGAGGATTCTTAGTGGAGCTAGTTGGTATTCCTATGTACACAGCTACAATCACAACTGCCATCACTAAGATGATACATGCTTGGGCAGGGAGAGAAAACTGCCTCTTACTGTCAGCAGTCTCAAACTAGGGGCTTATACACCATGGTCAATAGTTTTTTTGTTTTTCTTTTTGAGACAGGGTCTTGTTATGCAGTTCAGGCTGGCCTTGTGCTCACACAGATCCTCCTGCCTCAGCCTCCCAAGTTCTGGGATTACAGGCATGTACCACTATGCCCTGCTTATGGCCAATACTTTTTGCAATAAAAAATGTTACAAAAAGTACACAAAAGCTAGGCATTGTGGTGTAACTTGTAATATCAGCACGGTGGTAGGCCAAGACAGGCTAGCCTGGGCTACACAGTAAGATCAAGATAGGTCTGAGCTACATTGCCAGGCCTTGTCTTTAAGCTCCACCCCAACAAAACAAAACAAAAATACTTAAATTTCATCTGATACCTTTTCTTCATTTGCTGCCATCAAAGATTCCATAGTCTTTTTCATTTTCTGTACTTCAATATCTGAAAATTATACATCAAATTAGAAATCAATTTTGTTATTATGTACAAGATACTTTCAGATTGAAATGGCTTAAGGTAAAATGTCAATAATTTGTTTCAAATGGTTTTTAAAAGGGATACATTTAGTACCCATATACTCTTTAGAGACTCTAAAAGATAAACACCTCTTATCTAAATAGTTGTCATTCCAAGAAAAACAACAAGCTCTAACTATCTTCTCTCACAGCAACATTTTCACCACAATACTGAAGATCAAATTTGGGCACTGTAAACATAAAAATAGATTTTTTTATAGAAAGAGAGTATAAAACAGTGAGTGAAAGCAACAAACAGTATGCATAATCACCAAAGCAGAGAGAATGATACTTAGTTATAACCAAGACACAGACACGCATGGGTAGAACCTGATGGAGCATGGCTTTTACATGAGTAGTCATGCTCAGAAGCTGCGTGTAGGTTCCGGAGAGAAGTGTAAGTACTTTGCTTCATCTATAAACTTCATTTCCCGCAGTGATTTAAAACATTTCAACACATAATAAAGTAAGCTGGGGGTGGTTCTCCTTAAAATTTGATATTCAAATTCAAAAAGTATGTTTCCTGACTAATAAAAACTAAAATATTTTAAAGTCAAAAGTTCAACCAAAAATAATATAAAGAAACTGGAAATATTCACCTAAAGTTCATGATTTTGAGAAACACACTTATTTTTAAAATAATGCAGTTGATATTGACAACATTCTAAATTATAAATCAATCTTTTATAAATATCTTTGACTTAATGAGGGAAAAATTCATTGAAAATTTATCTTAACATGTTATAAGTAATCCAGGCTCCATGAATCAGCCTAAATAAAATTTTTTTATGAACCTCAAGAAAATATAAATAAACACCTAATATACACCTCAGCCAAATAATGGACTTCAAAGCATGAAAAAGCAAAAGCAAAGTTCAAAAGGATCTTTTTTTTTTTTTGTGGGGCTGGGCTTCATTTGCCAGGCAGGCACTTGTACCACAGAACTATCTCCCCAGCCCCTAAAAAGGATCTTTCATTTTTTTTTTTTTTAAAAAGGATCTTTCAAATGTGGTAAATGTTAAACAGTAGGTTTTCATAACAGTACAAATGCTATTTTCTCTTCTTTGCTGTATCATCAGATGAGACACTTCTGATCTCTACCTCATCTGCTCTGCTGTATCTGTGCAGTAAGAGGGCTGAATGAGGCAAAGTATATGTATTGATCTTTTCCCCTTGTTTATATTCTCTGTCTACCTTCTGTTTTGTATATTCTGAAGAAATAGAGAGTTAATTGATGAAGCAACTGTACATTTTTAATGAGAGAAAGGTTTTAAAACACATGCAATGAACAAGGTAGTATTTCTGGTGAATGTAAAGGCTGGTGGAAGTACATCAAAAACCTTACTTTTTTCTTTGAGCTTCTTTTTAAAATTTTTGTCTGCGCAGGAAAATCCATTGAACCAGAAGTTAGCACACATTACAACTATAAATATTATCTCCTTTTACCTAAAATAAAAGGAGCCTAACCTCACAAAGACAGAATACACAGCGCTACTTTGTGACTTCAGGATAAATAACACTGTGAGGCTTGAAAGAAAATGTACTATAACTGATAAGACCTAAATTCAAGTTACTGCCTCTGGTCTTTATTTTTCTTCCCTTTTTTTGAGTCTGGGTCTCATAATATAATTCAGGTTGGCCCTAAGTCATTTATGTATTCCAAGCTGGCCTCAAACTCATGGGGATACTCCTGCCTTAGCTGCCCAAGTGCTAAGAGTGCAGGTGTGCATCCCCATACCTGGTCTCTTCCTCTTTCTGAGCCTTAATTTTTTTGTGAAATCAGATTTACAAGCACTATGATGAAAAACGGGTAATGCTCCTTTGGAAGTTTCTTCCATTTCTGTCATAGTTCAATCACTGGTCCTCTGGAATATGACCAGTATACTGCTGTGTCCTATCCAACTCACTGCTGAAGTTCAACACTGAAGTGGCCTATCATCTGTTCGGTGAAATGGGGCAGTTAGATGTGCCAATTTCAGACTGTCACAAAGTCTAAAAATGCTTGCTATCAATTTCTTCTAGTCTACTTGTGCACTGTACTTCAACAGAGTGGTTCCAGCCCTAAAATCAGACCATGAGTACCACTACTCTTACAAACCCTCTGTCCACAAGTTCTTGGATCCTATTTCATTTTTAAACTATACTGGACCTGAGGTATAGCTTAATAGCAGAACCTGAACTTAGCATGTATGAGACCCTGGATTCAACCTCCAACACCATTCCCTAGCGCTTCAGTCAAGCTTAAAAACATGACCTGTCTTTCCATACTCTTTAAACAATATTCTACAATGCCAAAATACAAGCCTCTCAGGGTTTAATAAGTTGAGTTTTTGAATGGATAGGAAATTACAATATACTGGTACTTTAAGCCAGGATACTCTATAGCCAAGAAACTTTACAGGTAATTTTAAATTCTTCATTATAGAGACAACATTATTCATTTTCACACAATAAATAAAATAAGCTAAAGCTACAGTAACTAAAATCTGTTCTACTTTAAATGAGTCAGAAACCACTTTTAATCTATAATTGTCATTTGTAATTACAAAGACAATTTGAATTTGACCTAGCACTGTCAGATGTTACACATGTTTATCAACTAGGATGGGGGTTTTTTTGTTTGTTTTTTCAGTCTTACTGTGCAGTTCAGGTTGGCTCTATGCTCCCTTCTGTAGCTCCCAGGCTGGTCGAGAACTTGCAGAGATCCTCCTGTCTCAACCTCCCCAGTGCCGGCATTACAGGTGTGTGCCACCAAGCTGGGGATCAAATTTGGGACCTTGTGCTTGCCAGGTAGAATGCTTATGATTTTGAGCTATCTCCCCAACCTTTCAAATAGAATTTTTGGAAAAGCACATTTCCTTCAATCAGGGGTGGTAACACATGCCTGTAATCCCAACACTGTAAGCCTGAGGCAGGAGGATCTTAAGATCAACCTCTTGTTGGGTAACTCAGTGACTGGGTGACTGGGTGAGACTCTTTCTCAAAAGAAATAAAAAAGAGCAGAGATGTAGCTTAAGGCCCCAGGTTTTACCCAGTATCAAAAAAAATTCATTCAATTATTTTTTATCTTATACAATATATTATTAATTAGAGTCCATATAATTATACTCAAAAATCTTCACCAGTTCTGAAAAAATTTGAATCAATTCATGTATTTATTTAAAAGCAGAGTAAGTCTGTATTTTTGCTCTCTAAAATGTTTCCACTTTTTCTTTTCATTCTCTTTTTTCCCTTTCCTTACACCAACCCTTTTTTTAAATGATGGCAGGCTCAGCCTGCCCTGGGGGTGGGGAGATCCAACCATGGTCCCTGTGGTTGCCTAAGCTTGCCTAAACTAAGTGGGTGCTTCAGACCACTGAGCCATCTCACCAGCTCAGCTCTCTAGAATGTTGATGGCTCAACCATGGTAAGAAATTTTCTGGATTTTCCATTCTTTTCTTCTGCAGGAAATGCCTATAAATCCCTTACTTTACCTTGTCTCAACAATTCAGAGAAGCAATCTCAGCACATAATAATGGGTCCTGCTTATGTTTTGACTTCCCTTTTATTGTAATTTTGCTAAGTATTTCTTATGATAAAAATGCACTGGGGCCCCACAGGATGGCTCAGTCGTCTAACGCGCCTGCAGGCGGCTGCAGGGACCGCGGTTCAATCCCTGGCACCACATGCTGCGCCAGCCCTGCCCTTAGGGCAGGCTGAGCCAGCCATAAAAATAAATAAGCAAACAAAAGTTGTGAAACATGATAAAAATGCACAATTTATCACCCTAAAATGAATTTTAATAAAATATAAAATGGCCCTTTTCCAGATGCTCAGGAAGCAGCTAACAAATTCTGTGGCATAGTATAGTTTAGAATTGCTTTGCTACTTTTCTTTTCTTTGGAGCTAAAACTACACACTGCTAACATTAGTACTTCTTTTAGATTTTAGGGTTTTAACAAAACAGGGTAGTAAGTCTTATATCAACATTTTTACCTTTATCAAGAATTTCATTTCCTTCTCCTTTCATCTTGCAAACTAATTTTTCGTGTAGCTTCTTTACTTCAGATTCCTTCTCTTCTAATTGCTCTTTTAAAGATGCCAGTTCATCCTAGAAATTGTGAATTGGTTTCAAAATAGTAGTTGATGAGTAAAAAGATATTTAGAGAACATATTAACTCTAAATAAATAACTGAATTGGGAGAATGAAACAACAAGCTGCATGATTTAGACACAAACACCAGAAATTAGTGGCAATGATAAACAGGAAGTAAGACTATTAAGTCCAGTTTATTTATAATAATTATCAGTATTTCAAGTTTGTGAGTCAATTAAAAAGAATTCTTGTAGAATAATATCAGGACTGGGATGTCCTAAGGTTTAAATCTTATGTTTAATTTTAAAATCTGACCAAATCAAAAAGGCAATCAAATCAAATCAGACAGTGTCATAAAAGCAAAATAAAATGCACACTGGAAAAGAATAATTTAATATTCATTCAGCATTTCAAGATGGCTTTCATGTCTTTCAAGAACTGAGTAGGTAAGGAAAAAAATCAAAGAATAATGGAGGAAATCATCCCCATCACTTAAGGACAGAATCTTCTATGAAAACAGGAGAAAAACAAATCTAAAAACAGGTAGATGAAGTCTTTTTGGATTTTTAAAAATGTATGAAACTTTCTGAAAAAGCTTCTGACTACTCTTTTATTTGGTAATTTTTAAACTTTAGTTTTATTTTAGTAACAAGCTGGCAGTAGTTTACATTTTGTTTACATTAGTTTACTATCATTAAACTACATTTCGCTGGTTGTATTTAAAATAGAAAATAGAGCTATGTAATGCTGTTATGCATACCTTTATATTTGATGCTATATTTTCAGAGTCTCTACATATTTTTATTATGCTTAGTAACATGAGATATAGTCCACTGATGAAGCTTTACATTTTAACTTACAGTAAGATCAAGTATAATACATTTTTAGCAACCCTGGAGAGCAATGTACTCACTGCACTGCTTCTAAGCAGTTAATTTCTATTCATTGCCATGTCATAATTTCTGTATATATCTACTTTTTATAATGTCCTAAAAGAGGAAACTCTATTATTTTATATATGAAACAATTATTTTATAAGGAAACTTTTATAATGCCTGAGACCCAGTCTAAAATGATTAGATTTAATTTATGAGGTAATATTTTTATTTTACCTTCCTATGACTATTTACTAATTATTCAGATATTTCTGATAAAAGTATTAGGGCTCTCAATGACCCTTTAATCAATAGCGTGCATATTTTTCATAAACAGATGACAAACACACAAAATGCACATATCACTAAAAACAGCATCACAGCAAAACAACACAAGCTGGGAAGCAACAGGCCATAGAGCCTATCACTCCAAGTCTACTACACCTTCAGTGACTCCCACTTTTGTTCCATCCGCTGCTTTTCATACTGCATCTGACCCACCTTGATTTTCATGCTAGAAAGTTTGGCCATTAAAGACTGGTAGAGAGACAAAGGTGTGAAAGAAAACTAGATAGAAAAAGACAAGCTAAATAACCAAGAAAATAGCATCAATTTTCAAGAAGTTTAGATAACTCAAGAGAAATGGTGGATTATATTTTGGTAGATTAGTTAAGCTTTGATTTTTATTTAAAATAACAGGTATAAGTTCAAAAAGGTTGGCGGCTTAGGGAAAAAAAAAACTCACTTGTAACTTCAATGTCATATATCACAGATGTATTTTATTTATACTATTGATCATAGATGACTAGTGTAGCCATTTGTTAAAAAGGCTGATTTTTTTCTTAAACCAATGAAAAACTTACTTTTGTTGATTTAAGCTTTTTTTCATACTGAAGTCTCTCACTGTCCATTTCACCAACTTTTAATCTCAAATCATTGATCTCCTGTATTAGCCCCTGTCCAAAAAGAAACAAGGAAATGTCTCAGGAAAGTAGAAATGCAGTTACCTGGATAAAATAGCTTGGAATCTTAAGAAATCAACAGTTCCTAAGGTTAAATTTATGTTGATCATTTGAGACAAATAGAAATACAAATGTAAATAAAGTAAATGTATAGTTTCAGAGCTAAACAATTTCTCTATTTTAAGACACTGCTTTAAAATATATATTTTCTAACTTTTTCATGGTTAAAGAATAGCTTTAAGTCCAATCTAGTGCTGTACTTTAGAGGCAATTGCAAAAGATAAAGAATAATTAAGTGAAACAGAATTATACATTTAAATAATTTTTCTCTTAAAAAAAAAATCCCACTCCTGACCTGGGCTTTCACAATGACTCCATTTCCAGGTTTTTTGTTGTTGTTGTTTGTTTGCTTTTCAGAAACAGGATCTCATTAAGTCATTATGTTGTATGAGCTGACTTGAAATTCTAATTTCAATGCTCTTGTGTCAGCCTCTTAACTGTGTTGGGATTATAGATGTGTGTTTATAATCCTGTTTGGGATAGCCTCATAGGGTATCATTTACAAAATAGCACCTCTTCTAACTGGTTAAGCTTCCAGTTATCTTTTGTGACAGTACTTTAAATATGAATCTAAAGAAGTCATATCTTTCCAGATAACTCTTAGAAATGGAACATAAATTATTTAAGGTAACTTACCAGAATTCAACCCTAAAGAAAATTTGTTACTTTTTCCTTTTCCCTTTCAGACAATTCTATACTTTTACCAGCAGGAGGAACTATTGAATGACTCTGAACATCTCCCATTAGCAATTCAGACAGTTAAGTCCTGAACCTTGGAAGACTTAAAGATTATAATATACTATCTTTTGGAAATAGTTATACTTTGTCCCCACTTCAATATATTTTATAGCTTTTTTGTTGTTTATTATGTTTTTAAGGGTAAAAATAGCAGAAAATAAAAGGGGCAAGGGTACATATAGTACAGAATTTCAAGACAAGAAAAATTTAACAATGGTCGCATTACATATTTTCATCATCAAATCAGTATAGACATAGGCTTGTAAGACTGATCAAACAAACACTAACACTTTCAATGAACATTTTTTTTTAACTCTTCCAATTGGATTTTGAATTGATAAGTCACTCTTTAAAAAAAAAGGAGTGGAGACTGCAGAGAATGCAAGGTCCTGAGATTGAGTCCCCACTTCAGTATTTTCTGGGAAATTAATATACAAATACTCTAAATTTCTAAGGCAAAGTTAAAGGATTTGGGATTCATGAAACAGCTAGGAAAATTTTATCCCTATTAAGGGGGCAATATTAGGAACATAAACATATTAAATTTAGTTTTAACTTCGAAGACTATTTTAATTGTTTTCGTATACAACACTGTAAAGTTTATCAAATCCTATAATCTGTTGATATGTGCATGCAACATTTTCACTATTAGAAAATTACCAGGGATTTAGTTTCCTGTAGTGTGAGGGCAAACTCACTTCACCCATGAAAAGAATGCATGCGTGAAGGAAGCCACATGGGGGAAATCTGACAAAGACATACAAACACAAGAGATGTAAATACTGTTCTAAGATCTTACAAAAAACTATAAAACATCTATTTCAATTTCATCCTAATGTTTGGTTAACACCTCGTACCTGATTAAAAATAAATAAAAGTCACCCAGATTAAGGTTCCCCTACACTATGCATACAAGTTGCAAAAGGCTACCCTTTAATTCATGTGTCCTGTAACTTCTTCCCACTACAAAACTAGTTCCACTTACCATTTCTTTATCTGCTGGCTGAATTCTATTGTTAGGTAATGATTATGAGACTGGGGAGTGAGGGGAAGAGGAAAACCTAATTAAGTTTGAAAGAAAGCACAAAAGCAAGACTTTCAAAAAAATCAAACAACTTTCTAAGTCCTGTTTTAGGAGTTCCAGTCTCAACTCAGAAACATGCTCGTGCTCATGTAGATATACTGACAAAGCACTTTAAGATTAAATCATGAATGAAGTTAAGGGTTTCCATTTGCTATTTTGAGGAAGCAAGAGATATAACCAAGACTTTTCTTTAGAGTTTGTCTTGGATAGGAAATTTAATTTTGAGAATACTAATGGACCTTTGTTATCTTAAATTGGACTTTCATATAATGGGTAATAAATAGATGTACCTGATACCGTGATGGCTTATGGCTGATGTGAAATTAACAATCTAACAAGCTAAGGAGAAACCTAAACAAATGATTACCTTCTGTCTCCTAATTTCTGACACAGTATGATACTTTCTGATATTGTTAACCAGGAAAACAAGAGAAAAAAAAGTGGTCCTTGGAGGAAAAAAAAATTTACAGCTTTACACTTACTTTCATTTATTTATTTTGTGAAGTTGGAGGTCAAACACACTCTTGTACACGTGAGGCAAGCACCCTACTACTGTTACATTTCAACGCTACATTTCATTTCAAATGAATAGGATTCAAATGAAGAAGTTTTTTGCCCCCACCAACAAAACACTAATGAGAAGATTTGGATTAACACTAAAATAGCAAAAAGTAAAGCCACTTTAATATGTTAAGCTGTAAAAGGCTCGGGGCCCAGCGGGATGGCTCAGTGGTCTAAAGCGCCTGCTTGGGAACGCTTGGGTGGCTTTAGGGACCTTGGTTCGATCCCCAGCACCACATGCTGCGCCAGCCCCTGCCCTCAGGGTGGGCTGAGCCGGCCATAAAAATGAGTGAATAAACAAACAAATGTTCTGAAACAAGAAAAAATAAAAAGCTGTAAAAGGCTCAAGTCAACAACTTCTGACAGCTAGATTGGTGAGACGAGCTTTAGGAGGCTTAGATTCAATAGCCTCCAACATCACAAGCTTCACTGGTGGCCCACTGCAATTGCAGAACATTTGACTGTATATGTACCTGCTTCCTCTTAGTCCAAAGAGAAGTATAT
>PVJA010033990.1:0-22885 GCA_004027025.1 Myocastor coypus | reverse complement strand
TGCCCTATGGACTGCTTCTGAGTATCTTCTTTATGAGTGGTTTAAAGGTCTGGCTTATGGATTTGTGCACTTATTCAGCAAATAGATGCTGAACTTAAATATATAAATCCTTAAATTCAGACATGTACTAAATGCATAAAGAACTAAAATCTCATTGGTTGGAGTTGGTGCACAAGGAGAATTAGGCTTTGCAGTGATTATCATATTGCCCAAGTTTGGAGCATTCCTAGTTCCTCAAATTTTGGCTCCAAGTAACAGTTATACTGGAGCGTCTTTTTTTTCATTTACAGGTCCTGTTGGTGACCCAGAGAGCAGGGAGCAGCCTGGGAGCCACATGGCCTGAGATCTTCTCACCTGTCTGAGGCTCCAACTCATGTATAGGGCATTCAGTGAGCTATAAAAATGCCATGTAGCAAGATATGTGACAAATCCTTCTCATGGTCCAGTCTGCTTAAAAATTCCATAAAATATGGGAAGCTTGAAAGATAGCCACTAAACAGGGGTTCTTTGAAATTTCTCTTTTAAAGTATTTTTCCTCACATTTGAGTAAATTATATCCCCAAGTGGTATTATCCATAAAAATAAGTTCCAGATAGATTTCAGACAAATGTAATAGACATTATAAAGTTTTTTTTTTTTTAAACTTGCAACCTACCTAATAGGTAAAAGGTTAGTATACAGAACATACAAAGTGTTTTTAAAAATCCAGTAGAAAAAACTGGGCAAAGTTTTTAAGAAGCAAGAATTTTAAAGTAAGAAATAAACTTTTGAAAACATATTAGTGCTGGTAGTCGTCAGAAAAATGCCAATAAAAACAAGATCTTTTCAGTCTTCAGGTTGACAAAATTATTCTTAAGGAAGACATAGACATTCGTGCAATGGCTGGCATATAGTCTTTCTGGAGGGCTATTTGACAGGATATATGAAGATTGGAATGTGAGCACTGAGGATGTCACTGGGTTGTTGTGCATATATGAGGCCCTGTGTTTGATAGACAGTGCCCCCACTCCATGAAGAGTGAGTGTGCTTTACCAATCAGTACCACGTCTTGGACTGTATCCTAAAGAAGTTGTTCTTTTCTCTCAGCATGTTCCAGGGAGATTTCTATAATAGCCAATACGATGTGCAGGAGCACTGTGGTTTTGTTTGTTTGTTTGTTTGTTTGTTTGTTTTTGTCTTGTTTGTTTTTAATATTATGGCTGGCTTAGCCTGCCCTGGGGGTGGGACTGGCACAACATGTGGTGTCAGGGATCGAACCAAGGTCCCTGCAACTGCCTAAGCTTGACTAAGCAGGCACTTTAGACTGCTGAGCCATCTCACTGGCCTCCAGGAGCACTGTTTTTGATAGGGGAATGATTATGGAATGGTACCACCATGAAGTGGTATGTAGCCATCTAAACCAAATGTAAAGAGAATACAGACATGGATAGTAATGCAGAGACTAATTCTAATATAGGAGAAATTTGCCTGGCTATATAGCATGGAGCAGTCATAAATTAATGATTACCAATAATCTGTTTCAATACTGACCCTTTTAAACTACTCCAGGGGCTTCCCAGTGCATTGTAACAAAGTTCCAGCTCCTCACTGATACCTGCAAGGCTCTAGGTCTGGTCCTTGCCTCCCCCTCCAGCTTCATCTCTTGAGCCTCCAGATCAAGCCATACTCCAAAGACAAAACCTTAGGTGACTTGAACATTCAAATTTCATTTCTGCCTCAGGAGCTTTGCAGTCTGTGCCCTGGATAGAAAGCCTAGTCCCTATTTTGTTAGGGCTCTTTCCTTCCTGTCTTTCCGGTCTCAGTTTAAATGTCATTTCTCGGAAGATTGTCAACAGCTACTTATCCTGAAGAAGCCATTCTAGCCCATTAGTCCATTTAATTCTCTACACTTTTGGAAAATTTCCTAATTCAAGCATTGGTCTGTTAGCTGACTCCCTCCCTCACCCCCACCCCAGCTAGAATATCAGCTTTTTACCATCAAGGACTAATCTGTCTCCTACTCTGCCGGAGCCCATTACAGGAGTTGCAACTGGTATATAGAAGGCACTCAAGTGTATTCAATAAATTAACATAATCTCTTCAAAAAAAACAAGTTATGTAAAGTGAGCCTGTGGGACTCCATACTTCAGTTAGAGCCATCATGATAGGGCAGTCTAGGCAGGCTCTTGGGAAAGGGCATTACTGGAGGAGAAGAGATTAATTATGGTATCTAATTCCTCTGCAGGGTTACCTATGGTGCAGGACAGCCCTCTGTCCCAGTCACTGCTGATTATGCAGCTGGGGATTCCAGCTGTGTAAGGAGGAGGTAGCCTAAGTGCCATTGGGCAAGTGTGGCAAAATAGCAATCCTAAAGCCTTTGGTTCTAGATGTGTGGTGTTTGACAGATCCTTTTAAAAAAAATAAATGTCTTTATCAGGCTTAGAGTGGCATAGTTCATACTTCTCTTGATTGTTTTGCATCCAGTTCCTTTTGTGTAAGTGCATATTTGAGTTAGGCTTTCAGTAGGCAATGCAGGCTAGCCTTGAACTCATTGTGTAGCTCCGGCTGGCTTCAGACTCACACATACTGACATTACAAGTATGATCTCCTCACCTGGCAAATTCCTTATGTTTATCTTACCTGTTGATCCCTGCAGACATTGGAGCTTTGCCCTTTACTCCAAGTAAATAAGTGCCCTGTTCTCTTGTATGTTTTTTTCTGATTAAAGTTAAAATTTTTCCAGTAAATCTCAGGAACTGCTACAGGCAAACCATCCCACCTGCCCCAAAGGTGGGAGATGCTTGCAGGATCTGATCCCAATTATGCAAATAACCTACATGTTGTAATTGAAGAATGACCACAGTGAGTGTTATGCTATCTTCCTAATCCAAGTTCTTAGCTCTTCTTGTGCCTGTGGCTTATTATTTGTTAAGTCACCCAACTCAATAGTTTTTTTGTTTTTGTTTTTGTTTTTAAGTAAAAGGCAGAATCTGAGTTCTCCTAAGGTTGTCACTCATTTCACTTCCTCCTCCTCTCTCCCACATTTTATACTGCTAAATTTGACTTAAGAGACTGGGGCCACCTCCTGTCTGCCAGTATCTGAGAACCCTGTTTTCATTCTTTAGCTGATGCTCTTTTTACTGGGTCAACTCCCATACTCAAGAGTTACCAGTCTTGTTTGTCATGAGGACCTACCTGGGTTTGTAGATAGCACATTGCAAGTGGTTGATACAACAGCTGGTCTCCAAAATCAGCACTTTCATTATACATTGTACTCCGTGAAATAGAAAATTACTCTTCTGTCATATTTGTGTTTAAGAAATTTCTTCATGAATGGAATTCAGTATTTTACATGGAAGTTACATTCAAATGACATTTATAGGTAATTTGTCATGTATGTGCCCAAGGTGACAGAAGAGAGAATTGTATGCAAATTTTAAATTTTTTTACTTTTTAAATTTAATTTTATTTTGAAAAGTAAAAGCAAAACAAGAACAAAAAGTAGGGCAATATACAATACATATGTTACATATTTTCAAACCAAGAATAGCTTATTAACAGTGGTTACGTATTACCTATTTTATCATCATATCTGTTGCTCAGATTAGCAGATAACATTATGTAAGATTGCACATGTGGTTGGATATTACCACTTGCTTTCAAGAAACCTTAAATTTTTGTTCTTGCTTTTTTGCCTTTACCTGTTTTCTAAAGTTTGTTTTAAAGAGAGTATAGTAATAATTGATATGACATTAAAAATAGTACACACTTAAGACACCAAGATGTCAGGTATTCAAGCCTGGTTTTTGTATTGCACATTGCTGTCCTAGATGTAGTTGCTTAGATCACAGCTATCAGCATACAGAGTTAGTCAAGGTGAAAATTCTACACGTTAACTGCTATTTTCAAAAGACTGAAGGAGATTTTCAGTACAATCACCTCAGCCTATATCTATTATGCCTTTCAGGTTTTATTTTTTCTTTCAAGTTCTTACCCTAGGGAGACAATACAATATTTACACATGTGGGTCTGCTTTATTTCACTTGTGAGTATAGCCTCTACTTGCATCCACTTTCCTATGAAGCTTTCAAGTTTGTCTTTCTTTATGGCTTAGTAATACTTCATTGTATAGAAATACCACACCTTTTTCATCCATTTCTCAGATATGGGTACTTCGGTTGCTTCCAAGATTTGACTATGACAAATTGTGCTGCTCCAAACATGGATGCACAATGTAGTATGATATTTTCAATTCTCTGGGAAAATTCCCAGAAGGGGCATAGCTGGATTGGGTAGGATTTCCAGTCTGAGTTTTTTGAGAAATGACCACACTGATTTCCATAATGATTGTACCAGTCTACATTCCCACCACTAGCAATGCGGAAGGTCTCATTATGCAGTTCAGGCTGGCACTGAGCTCACTTTTGTAGCCTAGGCCAGTCTCAAACTCACACTGATCTTCCTGCCTCAGTTCCCAAGTGGTGGGATTATAGGCATGTGCCAAATGGTTGATGTCTTTATGATAGCCATTCTTTCTGGGGTAAGATGGTATCTCAGTGTTGTTTTAATTTGCATTTCTCAAATGGCCAGTCATGTGGAACATTTTTTCATGTAATTATTCGCCTCTTGTATTTCTTCCTCTGAGAAGTGTATATTCATCTCAGATGTCCATTTTTTAATACCTTTCTTTAAATTTTGAGGCCTTGATTTTTTTTTAGTTCTTAATGTATTCGAAATAGAAGACCTTTGAGTGATTATCAGTTAAGATTTTTTTCCAAATTCATGGGTTGTCTTTTTAACTCTACTGACATGCAGAAACTTTTCAATAAGAGAAGATCCTAGTTGGCGATTTTTTGAAGTATTTTCTGTGCAGCTTGATTTTTGTTCATGAACTGCTTGCCAGCCCCTATAGCTTCAAGATTTACACCGACTTTCTCTTCCAAGGGATTTAGTATTTCTGGTTTAATGTTTAGGTCTTTAATCCTTTTTGTCTTTAGTTTAGTGCATGGTGATAGACCCAGCTCTTTTATTTTTGGCATGTGGAGAGCCAGTTTTTTCAGCAGCACTTGTTAAAGAGGCTATCTTTCTTCCAGTGAACATATTTCACCCCTTTGTCAAAGATAAGATGGCTGAGTGTGTTTGTAGTTGTATCTGAATCTTCTAATCTGTTCCATTGATTCTCAGGTCTGTTTTTTTTGCCAGGAGTATCTGAGAATTTTAAAGCACTGGCTTGCCATTTAAGTTGGTGGATAAGAACATTGTGCCAGTTACAGACAACATCTTAAGCAGAGGATCAAAGTTAACATCACTACAAAAGAATCAAACTGATATTATATGCCTCCTAAAATTTTGAATCATTTTGGGAGGTTTTTCTCACCAAATGCTACCTAAATTGAATTACAAGAAAACATCTGAAAGACCCAAATTGAGGGATGGTCGACAAAACAGCTGTCTTACCAGAAAAGATGTGCAAATTATAAGAGTTGATCTTTTCCTATAGAGGATGTTACTGGAAATTGATGCCATTTGTTTCAGAACCTTTGTTTATTCACTCATTTTTATGGCTGGCTCAGCTCACCCCGAGGGCGGGGCTGGCGCAGCATGTGGTGCTGGGGATCGAACTGCGGTCCCTGAAGCCGCCCAAGCTTTCCCAAGCAGGGGTTTTAGACCACTGAGCCGTCCCACCGGGCCCCAAAATTGATGCCATTTGAATGGAGCATTAGTGCTAAATTTCTGGTTTTGCTCACTGTGCTGTGATTATGTAAAAGAATGTTCTTGTTCTAACAAACTATACAGGAAGTATTAGAGATAAAGATTCTCTTAGCCTCAGACTTCCTCTGGGTAGAGGCTATGCTCCTGAGAGGGAGCCAGCTGGAGAGGGACTGTCCACCCAGAACATTTATGCAGAAAGAGCACCACGCTGGCAAATGTAGAGGCTCTGTGTGCCTGCTGAGGCTCAGGCTCTGCTCATCTTGCTTGTTGGCTACACTTTCCCAAGCTGTGGGGTGAGAGCCTAGGGGAAAACCTCCTTGGCACAAGTGCTTGAGAGAAGCTGGCCCAGGTTAAGACCAAGTCTGAAATTGGTTTAAGTCCGAAAGTCCCTGACCCTTCATGTTCACTTTCCCATCAGAAGGAAAATGTAGTTTACCAAAAAAGGACACTGAACACCCACACTCATTGGCCTTTAACCAGCTATTTCTTCCTCCAGTGGGCTTTGCTCGCCCCTTCCTTCACCCTGCAGGTTCTTTAGAAGAATTTCTACTGCAACATTTTCTCTTAATTACAGTCTGAAGCTTTCTAGTCACTGTCTTAACCCGTAAGAGGCCTGTGGAAGTTTCCGTGGGCTGAGGTTGCTACTGAGGGCCCCTTTATGAGGTGGCTTCACAGCAAGCTTCCCACTGGCTCTGGGCACACTTTGATGTGATTGAGCACAAGCCTGAAATGACTGGGCTGCATGGAAACGTATCTCCTACGTTGGCCTTCTCAACAGGTTTTATGTTTGGCTCACAACCCTGCTGTCAGGACATTGCCCCCGAAGTGTGGCTTGCCTTTGTATACCAGACTTAAGTGGAATAATAGAAAAGATCAATGCCAACACCCGGGTTTCCATGATGTATTCACAAGAGTGTGGTAGATGCTGTGTTCCCTTTGGAGTCAGGATCTGCATTAGCATACTGAAGGTTCTGAGAAGTCCTGCAATAAAGAAGCAGATAATTTGTTTCATTCATCTTTAAAAAGGGCAATGTCTAGAACACCTTGAGGAACACAGGAAGCACATCCTATACTGGTCGTCACATTGCTAAGTTTAATAAGTTCACTAACACTGACTGTTTCTTAAAGATCTCTGGGCCTAAAACTACTCAGGCTCTAATAGCTTTTTTTTTTTTTTTTTTTTATCCTTGGCTGTTTCCCACTAGCTATGTAAAGACCAGAGAGTCTGTGCAGCAGACAAATATGGAGGTCCCATCTGTCCTTAAGGACTTTTTTTTTTTTTTTTTTTTTTGTCTTTTTGAGACAGGGTCTCGCTATGCAGTTGAGGCTGGTCCTGAGCTCACTTTTATAGCCCAGGCTGGTCTCGAACTCGCATCAATCCTCCTGCCTCAGCCTCCCGAGTGCTGGGATTACAGGCGTGAGCCACCACACCCGGCCCTAAGGACTTTTTTTTTAACAGGGCAAAATATATAAGCAAGTATTTATCAGTGCCCAATCAAAGGTACAGAAAATTCCTGCCAGAGAAAAAAGGAGTTGCTAGCCTTAGTCATGTAGTGGTGGGAGGTAGCCTGCAATCATCAGGGAGCAGTAGGGCAGGATTCTCAAGTAGGAATGCAACAAGGTCCGCATGGTGAACTGCAAGCACAAGTAGGCTCTAGAAGAGGTTTCTAGCTCTGGCATGCATCAGCATTCCCTCAAGACTTGTTAGAATAGACAGTGCTGAGCCACACCATAGATTCACATTTACCAACTCCAGAGTGGAGCCCCAACATTAGCATTTCTACCAAGTTCCAGAGACTACTCCTTTTGGAAGTTTGGAGCCTCAGCTGGGGCACCTTATATGCTCAAAGAATAGTTAGAAGAGGGAGTTCAGGTCCAACCCCTGAGTAATGAAAGTATCAAGGTGACAAATTACAGCTTACTGATCGCATTCTGCATAAAGCCTTAAATGACAAAGATACACCTGTTCTGACGGCAGAACTGTGTGCACTGGACAAGTGAAAAACTGGATAAAAAGACCAGTTTGGAGGTAGTCACATAGTTAAAGCAAGTGAGTTGAGAAATCTGAACCAGGGTAGGAACAGAGAAAATAAAAAGATGTCAGCTCAGAAATCCTTGTCAGTGAGGCCCAGCAGGATGGCTCAGTGGTCTAAAGTGCCTGCTTAGGAAAGCTCAGGCGGCTGCAGGGACCGCGGTTCGATCCCAGCACTACATGCTGCGCCAGCCCTGCCCTCAGGGCAGGCTGAGCTGGCCATAAAAATAAATAAATAAACAAACAGAAGTTCTGAAACAAGAAAAAATAAATAATAATTTTTTTTAAAAAAAGAAATCCTTGTCAGTGAAAAACCGGATAGTAGGAGAAACTCACATCGCTCTTGGTTTTCTGCCAATCTTCAGTTATATGCTCTTACAGTCATTCATATAGTACCATGTGGAAGCACTGTGATGATTTAACAGAGGTGGGTTTGTGTGTGTTCAGACTATTTGAAAAGAAAAAGGAAAATTGTTGCTGCATAAGTGAACACTGCCTTAAATTTATTTAACCTAAGCCTGGCATGGTGACACAAACCTGTAATCCCAGCACTTGGAAGGCTGAGGCAAAAGGATTGTTGCAAGTTTAAGACCAGCCTGGGCTATGAAGTATGAGCTCAAGGCCAGCCTGAACAGCATCGTGAGACCCTGTCTTAAAAAGAAAAAGAAAAAGAAAAAGAAAAAAAAAAAATATATATATATATATATATATCCTACTTAAGAGTTGTTTGCACTAACACCCTGGACTTAGTAAAGTAGCCCTACTTTACCAAGAAATTTGACTTCCCTGCCAGTGTGGAGCTTGGGAGGGGTACATGTGGACAAAGCCAGAAGATGCTCCCCCAAGCCTCAGAGCTTGGCAGGTGCCACACGTGGCCCTCCTTAGCATGTGATGTTTCATGGATAAATACAGATTTCAGGCATCTTCAGTTCCTGCTTATCTACTGCTGCTTATCTTTCTGCTCCTCTATTCACTGTCCTTTCACTTGAAAGTACAGATCATGTGTTGTTTGTTTTTCCTTTGTTTTTTGCTCTCTCTCTCTCTCTCTCTCTCTCTCTCTCTCTCTCTCACACACACACACACACACACACACACACACACACACACACACAGGATATATGACAGGAATTATAGAGTGCCTCCCAATAGAAAAAGGTCCCTATTGTAAAGTAAATGAATGTACTCATCATCCACACAGTTGTCTCTTTTGTAGAAGGAGCAATTAAAGTCTACTCACTGAGTACACATTCCAGACACAGTGGCATTAACTAGACTTTCCCTCTAGACTTCTTGGTCTTACCTAGCTGTTACTTTGTATCTTCTGTCCTACATTTCCTTATTACTCACCACTGAAAACAGCAGTTTTATTCTCTAACTCTATATATTTGCATTTGCTTTAGATTTTGCTACTTAAATAAGAACATACAATAGTTTTACTTGTGTCTTAGCATAATGTCCTACAGATCCACTGCTTTGAAGCTTTGTGGCAAGTGTCAAGTTCTCCTTTTTAAAGGCTGAATAATATACCATAGTGTATGCAGACATACACACATATGTGTTTCCTTATCCATTTGTCAACAAGCACTTAGATTGCTTCCCTATCTTGTTTATTATGAATAACCTTGCAAGGAGCATGAGGATACAGATTTCTTATAAGGCTATGATTCTATTTTCTTTGGGTATTTTCTCAGAAGAGAGATTTCTGGGTCATATGAGACTAATGCATTCAAGGTAGTTCTGTAAGATATGATCAAAATATATGGTGAACATTTAAATTTTTTAAATGTTATAATAAAAGATATTAACATTAATCCTTCACAAAATACTATGCCTCATTTCAAAAACATTTATTCCTTTGTTCTTACCATTTTCTCAAATTATTCTGGAATTTTAAAATTTCATGTTTTTATAAGGTATGATTTAAAGAAATATGGCAAACTCTGCTGCCAAGTGTCACCTCACAGAAAGGCAACCTCATAAAACACTGTGCATCTCCATTCCCCAGACCTGGCATGTGCAACTTCTAGCTATTTCCAGGACATCAGGGCCAGGAAAGGTAAACATGTTGCATCTTTAGGACACTGAGGCACCCATGACAGCATAGCTCAAGATATTCACTTGATAGGCCCTCAGAAGCTAGAGGAGCCCCAGGATAAGTGTGTTCCTGCATGGGGGAGAGCCACGAGAGGGGCTAATGGTAATGGATCTTTCACTGAAATAGATTTTTTTTTAGGAATTCAACAATGGTTGTCATATTGCATATTGTGTCTTCAAATCAGTTGTTCAGATTACCAGGTATAAACATACAAAACTGGTCAAAAAAACAATTAAAAGAAGAGAGAAAAAATTAAGCATTAATCATTCCTTTCAATAGACCAGCAGAAATCAGCAGAACAATTATCCAAGATATCCTGTGTATATACACATATATTTCTTTTACCCTTTCTTCTCTTTTTTTTCTCCTTTCTCTCCTCTCAGCTGTTCTTTCCCATTGAACCATTTCTTTCCCTTTCACAGTATCTATTGTACCTTTCAGATTTTATTTACTCTTTCAGATTCTTACACTACGGAGACAATACAATGTTCACACATGTGGGTCTGATTTATTTCACTTATGAGTATGATCTCTAGTTGTATCCATTTACCTATAATGGCCTTGGGTTTATCTTTTCATAGCTGAGTAATGCTCTATTGCATAAAATACCACATTTTAAAAACACCAACAGTTTTTCAGTTATACCTCTTGGCAGGGAAGGAGGTGTGGAATTTGAACCCAGGACTTCACACATGCAAAGCACTTTCCCTACCACTGTGTGTAGGTAGTCCTGGTAGTTCTACTGAAACTTCCTTAGTGACTTCTATATTATTTTCCAAAATCACTACATCAATCTATGTCCCCACTGACAGTGTACAAGCATTTCCTTTACCAACATTTATCTCTTACTGACTTTTCAACAATAGCAACTATGAGATGATATCTCTTAAGCTATTTTTTAAAAATAAGAATTGTGGGGGTCTTTTGTTTGCTTGGTTATTTGTTTTGTTTTTTGTTTGTTTGTTTTTATGGTACCAGGGATTAAACTCAGGATCCTGCTCTTGCTAGGCAGGTGCTTAATCTATTGAGCTGCCTCCCTGGCCCATGGATTTAGTATTTATGCTAAATTTGGTTTTATGCTAACATAAAATGGCCTGTTTCATTTTGTTTTGTTTTAAGTCATGAAGTTTCACTGTACTCTTTTGGTGGTTGTATATTAAGGAACTTAGAAGTCTTTGAAGAAAATTTTCTATCTGTAGTTTAAATGAAAATATGTTACCTTAAAGGTTGTGGCTGACTCTATGGGAATGGAAAGGGTGTGTAGATTCAAGTGATATCTAGAATGTTTACCCTTGGGAGAGCAACAGATCTGTTTTCACAAACTTTTGCTTGATCTGATAGGTCAAAGTTCTGAACCCAGCACAGGTAGCAGAGAGACCAAGAATGTGTAGCCCTTAACTTCCAGAAACTACTAGATAGGTGGAAACTCAGGAGAGTTTCTCATAGCACCTTATGTTTTTAGGATGTGCTTATCAGAGGATAGGGGTGGGAGTCTGTGCCCTTTGAGGACTTTTCCCTCTATTTCTGGCTCTGAAGATGATTTCATATGGAAAACTGAGGCAAATGAGACCCTGGGAACTTAGACCATTCACCCTCTATCTTCAGTGTGTTGCCCTGTTAAGTTTTAAAGCATAGAACAGGACTCAGAATAAGATGTCACTGAAGAAGCTACAATAGCTGAAATAAATCTGGATTAAATTAGGACAAAATTCAGGAGACTTCATGTAGATTAAAGCCTGCAGAGCTGAGTGAAGATTGTTGTGTCTTTTGGCAGTGTTGATCCTATCAAGGGCTAATGTCCCTGAACATAAAAGGATTCCTGCTCTGCTCCTTGTTTTTGTTCTCTTGGTTTAATGGTAAAATAAACATTGATATTTTAAATCCGTAACAATTTAGATGGACAAAATTTATTTTAAAAAAAAACTCCGTAAAGTGGTAAAGTAAAGAGTTTGGGTCTGTAAAGAAGTCACTGGAGAAGAGATGCTGAACTAAGTTTAAGAACTCATGGGGCCTGGCAGGATGGCTCAGTGGTCTAAAGTGCCTGCTTGGGAAAGCTTGGGTGGCTTCAGAGACCGCGGTTCGATCCCCGGCACCACATGCTGCGCCAGCCCTGCCCTTGGGGCAGGCTGAGCTGGCCATAAAAATGAGTGAATAAACAAATAAAGGTTCTGAAACAAGAAAAAAATAAATAAAATTTAAAAAATTCTTAAAAAAAAAAAAAAAGAACTCATTAGAAGCAGGAGGAGAGCTTGTACTATGCTTTTGAGACCTAGGTATGACTAAGAAATGGGAAAAAGAATATCTTTAGCCAACATGTGTTTGCCAAGTTTAGTCAAATTGTGGTTGGAATAAATTACCAAAGCAGCAAGTTTCCTAGAATTGAGAAACAGGTTATCTGTTTCTGTCTCTGTCTCTGTCTCTGTCTCTGTCTCTCTCTGTGTGTGTGTGTCTGTTAGTCTGTCTCTATTTCTCTCTCTCTCTGTCTCTCTCTCTCTCTCTCTCTCTCTCTCTCTCACACACACACACACACACACACACACACATACACACATCTACAGCTTTTTTCATTCCTGAGCACCAGATGGCATCCATGGAAACATACCAGGTACCAGTGGTACTTAGCCTTAGGACCTCAGCTTGATATGCCTATAGCTTGGCTTTCACAGAGAGTCCCTAAAAGACCTGCTAGCCTAATTATCCTCTGCCCAGTAGGACAGGGCAATGTTTACTGTGGGCCAGTGCTGTCTACACTTATAAACAAACATGGATTTAGTATTTGTTACCCAGGAATTTTTACCCTGTGCCTTTCTGTCATGTACTTCTCAGGTAATTTCCAGTGTGAAAAATACTAAAACTTTACTTCTAGAAATCAAAGACAGGGCCCGGCGGGATGGCTCAGTGGTCTAACGCCCCTGCTTGGGAAAGCTTGGGCAGCTTCAGGGACCTCGGTTCGATCCTCGGCACCACATGCTGCCCTGCCCTCGGGGCAGGCTGAGCCGGCCATAAAAATGAGTGAATAAACAAATAAAGGTTCTGAAACAAGAAATAAATAAATAAATAAATAAATAAATAAATAAATAAATAGAAATCAAAGACAGCAGGAATGGGTATGTAACCTGCACTGATAGTTGTACTGAAATGCATTTGTATACATCTCAAGCAGTGGAAAGCAGTTAATACCATTTTACAGTTACTTCTGTATTGTCAGAGCTAAAGTGAGATAACAAGGACAGGAGGTTAAAAGACCTTTCCGTTCCCATGGGTGATGGAGTACCTGATGGCTTTCTAGGTTCTTGTGCAAAGAATTGGATATGGCACAAGATGGTAAGGAAAAGGCAGCTGTGAGGGAGTGGGCTCTGTGGTAGAAAGAAAAGAGGCTAGATAGGTGAACATGTTGGCTTCAGAAATTTAAAATGCTGCTTAGGATCTAGGGCTCCTCCCACTGGAACTCCCAGTTGACTGACAACGAGATTGATAAGGTGCTGAGTCATCTCAGCTGTATCTTTCCTACATGTCCCTCTCATAATTGTTCACTCTACATGTTCACTCTATTATAATTGGCTATAGGAGACACAGTCCATACACATAAACTTCCAACGAGCACCAAGTGAAGAAACGTTACTACAGATCTTGCCAGAAAATCTAGCGTACATCTCTCCCACTTAAGACTTTGGAATTCTCTAGGGTGGACTCAAGGGTACTTAAATGCATTTTTCATTTTTGAGTTGGGCCATTTCATCCAGTACAGAAAGTTGATAGGCTACCTTCACGAGTTACACATCAGCAGTGGCCACAACTCACAGAAGCCTTGGATACTAACCATACATGCACACTCTGCAGTACTGGCGTATACATTTGGTCTTTATTCTGTCCACCACTCTCTCTCTCTCTCTTTCTCTCTCTCTCTCTCTCTCACACACACACACAGAGAGTGATAGGTGACTTTTTATATGCTACTGAGCTGACTAAACACCAGCAGCTCTCAGGATGGGGACTGGTCACAGAAAAACCAAGGTAGAACTACAGGGCTGGGACTTTGAGCCTCAACCCCCAACCTCCGGAGACAGGAGGGAACTAAAAGTTAAACTGGTCATCATTTAGTCAATCATACCTTTGTAATGAGGCGTCCATATAACCCCAAAAGACAGGCTGCTGAGGACTTCTGGATAGCCTAACAGGCGGGAGAGTGTTATGCCCAGAAGGGGCACATGAGCTCTGCAGCTCTTCCCATATGCTCTGTGCATCCTGTCATCCATATCCTTTGTGAAATCTGTTTTAATGAACAGATAAAGTGCTTCCCTGCATTCTGTGGGTTACTCTAGCAAATTGAACCTAAAGAAGGCATAGTAGGGCTGGTGTGCTTTTCCTCCAGTATGTACTTTCATCTTGCTTTTCTTCTTATACTTGCCTCAAGGCTGCACTGCAGAGCCAGTTTCTCACTCTTCTACTTTTTCAAATAAACTTTGCCATTGTTAAAAAAGGGGGGGGGACATATTATAGAAACTCAATTTATAACTGATAAGCAGAAGGTATAGGTAGTGCAGTCTGGAGCTTATGAATGATGGCTGCTGGGGTGGTGGAGGTTGGAGCCCTCAGCCTGGGGCTTGTCAGATGATAGTGCAGAGTTGAATCAGGGTCCCCCTGCTGCTGGCTGCTGTAGAAGTGATTGCCAGCTTGGGGCATAGGGCGCAACTCCCCTCACCTAGCATCAGAAGCCTGGTAGGGAGATAAACTTTTTTCTACTCAACTACTCTGAGTCCCAAGCCTAGCCCTTTCAAGGTCTCTATTCCTGGTCTTTGGGGACCCACAAAGCTAATGAAACTATCTTTTCTTTTTGTCAACGAGGTATAGTCCTTTCCTCGCAGCTTACTTTGAGGGCAGTGGAAATGAGGCTAAATTGATATGTTTAGAAAAATAAATGGCAGCACTCTGCTGGCAGCCTCAAAGCATTCACCCAGTCCCACACTTATGCTCTGTGATTGTTAGTGCACAGTGTGTGCTCTTGTCAGAGTAGTTATGCAAATTTTACATGACACCAATAAAGAAAACTTTTTAGTCTGGTATGGTGGTGCACCCATGTCATCTCAGCACTTGGGAGGCTGAGGCAGGAGGATCACTGTGAGATCAGTGCCAGCCTGGGCTACATAGTGACTTCAAGGCCAGTGTGCACTACAAAGCCAGACCTGTCTCAAGACAAAAACAAAACCCAAGGTGATATCTGACACCCTGGTCTAACAGCCATCCAGCCATCTTACCTAAAGTCTATCAGAAGCTGCCACTGTGAAGCACACTCCACAGATTAGGAGGCATGTGTCTGTATTCTCCAGGGAATAACCCACACTGCTTAAATCTGTGAATGTGAAAGAGGCAAATTTGTAAGTTGCAAAATGATGCCTATATCCTAATAAAGATATACAGCACAAATAGTTTTTTTTTTTTTTTGTCTTTTTGAGACAGGGTCTCACTATGCAGTTGAGGCTGGCCTTGAGCTCACTTTTGTAGCCCAGGCTGGTCTCGAACTCGCACCGATCCTCCTGCCTCCGCCTCCCAAGTGCTGGGATTACAGACGTACGCCACCACGCCCGGCTGCACAAATAGTTTTGATATCACCTTTCCAGCAATGAGGACCTCCTCACGAGAACATGTCTCTCATGAAAGATCTCCTTCATCCCTTTCTGGAGAAAAAGAGGAATCACTATAAGCACCTGGTGCTGAGCCCCAATTCCTACTTCATGGACATGAAGTGCCCAGGATGCTGCAAAATCACCACAGTCTTCAGCCATGCACAGACCGTAGTTCTGTGTGTCAGCTGCTCCACTGTCCTGTGCCAGCCTAGGAGGAAAAGCAAGGCTCACAGAAGGATTTTCCTTTGGGAGGAAGCAGCACTAACAGTACCTCAATCAAGATGAGTGGGAAGCCATCCCAATAAACACATTGTGGATTTAAAAAAAGTAGTATTGGGATCAGATCTCCTGGTTGCTCCCAAAATGTAATTGGGTAGCTCCTTCTAAAAATGGCTCACCAGTTAAATGTTACCAGGTTCTGCTCACTTGCCCTGCTGGAAGTAGATTCCTGGTTCTTCTCATCCCAAACAAAAAGAAAAATGAGGTGAGCAAAATCCAGGGGCAATGTTCATTCCAAAAAGTAAAAGTAAAGAGTGAGGGGGATATTGGCTCTTGGAGTAAGCTTTGGCCAAGCAAAAGGAAAGAAAAAGCAAGATAAAAGTGTATACCCTGGAGGAGGAAACAGGGTGAGCTACCATGAGCAAAATGACAATAGCAGGTTCCTTATGGTGCCTGTGTCCTTATATGCTGTCCAAATCTTGAAGAAACCTGTAAGAACTTCTGCCTATGGGCTAAAGTCAGGTCTAGATCATCCTATTGACACCCTGCTTGAGTTCCCAAGAGAAGTTCTTGAGCCAGGCTTTGGAAAGTGTTCTGCTCCCATGTTCTGGGATCTGGTAATTAACAAGATTACTTCCCCAGCCATCTTTGCTATGCCCTAACTTCAATACTATGCTGTGGTTGTATATAAAGTAAATGCCAGGGAACTAGGCGTGGTGGCTCATACCTATAATCCCAGCCCTCTGGAGGTTGAGACAGGAAGAGTGCTGTGAGTTCAAGACCAGCATGGGGGCTACAAAAGTGAGCACAAGGGCAGCCTGAACTGCATAGCAAGACCCTGTCTCAAAAAAACAAAGTAAATGTCAGACAACATAGATGTGAAGGATGCATACAACTTCAGAAGATATATCATTCTGGCAAGTAGGGTATGAAATTACAGAAGGACAAAGAGATAATAAATGTAAAATTTCATCTCTTCAGTTATTTGTTTTGTAATAATGGGTATTGAAAGGGGTTCTCAGTGGGCAGTCAGCCACAGAGCTTTATCCCTAGTCCTTTTAAAAAATATTTTATTTTGAGACAGATTCACAGAGTGATCTCTAAGTCACCATCCTCCTGCCTCAGTCTCCTGTGGAGTGGAATTACAGGCCATGACATCTGGCTATAACCCTTTATTTAGAAAAAAAAAGAAACTGAAATAAACATAACAAAAGCACATACATTTATCATATCTAGATGGTGAGTGCATGGATGTCAGTTTTTTTCTGTATATTTCTGTATTTTAAAAACTTCATAGTAAAATCAGCTTTAAAAAAATGATTTCTTAAAAAATAGTACTGAGGAGCTGGGGAGATGGCTCAGGGGCATAAGTGTCTGCCTGTCAAGTGCAAGGTCCTGAGTTTGATCCCCAGCTCCGCAAAAAATTAAAAAAAAAAAAAATAAATAAATATAATAATAATAATACTGAAAATCAAACCTACAACCTTCACACTGAGCTCCACCCTCACTTCATTTAAAAAAATTTTTTTCTTATAATTTTTAGATGAGGTCTCAGTAAGTTGCCCAGGAGGAAGCTGAACTTTCAGTCCTGTTGCTCCAGCCTCCCAAGTGCCATGATTACAAGGGCATAGATTTTTTTTTTTTTTAATCTAGAAAACTTGTCTCTTTTATTTCCTGAAATGCCTAGAGATACATCTGTCTTCCCACCTACTTAAAACAGATCTAAGTTTCCAGGCCAATGAAGATACATTGATTCAGAGCCCTGGGGCTTTAGGGATGACTATACTCTGTTCCTTGTTTTGTTACTAATTGGTGACAGTGGCTCTCCCATATATAAATCTTCATTGCCTTAGTATACAGTCAGTGAAGTAAATTCAGACTACTTTCAATGTTGAAGTTGTATAACTATAAATTACATTTACATTTATCTTTGAAATGTTAAGTAGAGTAGCAACTGGGTGCCCTCTTTACAGTTGTGGAGACTAATTGGGATACCTGGAATAAACATAGAGAAACATAAATATATGTGCAGTGGATTAAGCCACAGTTTCCAGAAACACTTCCATTTTCTATTTCCAAAGATAAGAATTACAATAAATGCTACACATCTCAATTCAGGATTACTTTATGTGGAAATCATTATTATACTTGTTGAAATCGATCACCAAACTGAAAATACTAGAGCAAGTTCTGTAACAGCTCAATGGCAGCCACTTTCCAAAGACAGTAAGAGCAGAGTACACAGTCTTTTCTCTAAAGAAGCAGTCAAGTAGGTAGATATTTCTAGTCTGAACGATGCTGCATTCTTTTATATACATTCATTTAAAGTGACTTGGAGGGCCCGGCAGGATGGCTCAGTGGTCTAAAGCACCTGCTTGGGAAAACTTGGGCGGCTTCAGGGACCATGGTTCTATCCCCGGCACCACATGCTGCGCCAGCCCTGCCCTTGGGGTGGGCTGAGCCAGCCATAAAAATGAGTGAATAAACAAACAAAGGTTCTGAAACAAGAAAATAAATAAATAAATAAATACAATAAAAAATTATTTAAAAAAAATAAATAAAGTGACTTGGAAATGGTTCTGTTTCCAGGCAGATCACTAACTAGATGATGGATCATAAATTGCTACTTGCTTTTGGATTCCCATTGCTTGAACCATGCTTAAATGGCTCCAGTTATTTATTTAGAGTAAATCTAAAATAACAAAACGAGAACACCTTTTTTTTTTTTTTTATGAAACTGTAGCTAACAAATACTCTTTGATGCTCCACTCTTATATTCTTGCCATTAATTTATGCAGAACACACAAAAGTAAGAACAAATGACAAGAAAGAGGAGCAGTCATTCCAAGTTTGCAATTGTGAATTTCACATCCAGGCAAAGATCTGCCTTGGAACAGGAAACTCAGTCATCACTCTCCTAGTAATAGAAAACACAATTAATGTGTGGCTGGGCCTCTAGTTCTTCTGTCACAGTAACTGCCTATAAATCTTGGAAGCTACAGAGCTTGGTATATCACAGAGGCCTAGGGAATGAAAAGCCACTGCCTTTTATTACAGCAAAATAGTGGAGAGGCCTTGCTCCTACTACTGTGCTCCTGGAGATGTTTATCCCCAGGTTCTTAGGACAGGAGTTTGACACATACCAAAAACATCAGAAATAAAGTAAATACAACCAAGACCATAGCCAGCAAGGAATTTTCTGAGATAAGATTATAGTTTTGTCCTTAAAGGGAGGCCAGCCAAGTCAGTCAATCTCCCACTATTCCCTGAACAGAGCAACCCTTTAGGTTATCCTTCATACCTGGGAGTTTTAGAGGTTCAGTTTTGTGTATCTAAATGCAAATATTCTGCTACTATTTTCCAAAGTATGCATAAAGCCTCAGTAATGTCTAAGGAAGTGCTAGCAGGGCAAAGTTCACCAAGCCTGTACTCAGTGCTTACCATGTCAGCCAGTAGTAAAAACTGGAGACAGGTCTCTGATGGCAAAAATATTAATCTTATTTCTTTTCTGTTGGCTTTGTGAAGCTGGAGGGCCTCCAAGGACAGGCTAGAGTTCTAGTCTAGTTTGGGCAAAGTCGCTATATGAAAAGGTGACTCAGTCTTTGAGTAGGTGTAAAGAGCCATGGTAATAATTTGCTTAAATATCTAGTCATATGTTTGGTTTAAATACCAGTATGCAAGCTAGCACTGTCAGGCACCCACATGGGTGAAGCAGAGCTGGCCAGGTGCTGTCCTGAGACTATATCTGTGGAGGAAGCACACATGAGATACTTGCCTAACATGTCATCCAGACACTAGCAATATCCCACATTCCTTCCTTTGTGTTCCTTGTGTATAGCCCTGTATGACCTATAGGATTCTAATGCCCCCTTCCCAGGGCTGTGCTGTCTGTGGCTGTCAGATTCGTTTACAAAACCAGCACAAAGCCATCTTTTTTATTGTGTTGGTGCCCAGTGGAGTCTCAGGAAGTTCCTATTCCTCCATGTTATTGTCAATTGTCTTATTGTCTTTCCATCCAGTTTCTCCTCCAGTAATCTTTATCTCATCCTCTTACCCATGAGCCCCTTATGTTTTCCTTTTTCTGCCTCTAAGCTTTTGTTCTTGCTGTCCCTCCCTTTAGGAATCTCTTCTCCCCCTTTCTTCTGTTCTGCTGCATCTCTTGCATTAACCCACCAGCCCCCTCCCCACATGGATCTGCCCTTCCTCTGCATTCTGCTCCTTGGTTTGAGCCCATGCCAGTCCACTAGCAGTTAATCATAGATGGCCTTGTAAATTTATTTTTCTTCCCAGACTCTATCTTGCTCTTTCATTCTTTTTTTCTCCTCCCAACCTCTTTCTACTCTTATGTATTCTTACATATATAGTAAGCTAAGTGAGGAGGTCTATGAGAGCAAAGCCTGAATCTATGTACCTTGAGAACACATTCCCTAATACCAAAGGTGCTTGGTGGCATTGTCACTGGTTAGCAATCCTTGCTTGGTTCTTTGGCTTTTCTGGGGAACGGGGGGTCGACTAAAGACTGAACCCAGGGCCTCACATACTAAGAAAGCTTTCTCCCACAGAGCCCTGTCTCCAGCCCTTTTTAGTTTTTTTAAATTTTGAAACAGGGTGTCATTAAGTTCCTCAGGCTAGCTTTAAACTTACAGTGTCCTGCCTCAGCCTCCAAGTAGCCAGGGTTATGGTGTTTGCCACATGCCCAGCTGGCTTGACCTCTTAATTGGTGTCCTAACGTTCTCATGTTGTTGTACAACTTATAGTCTTAGAAGCCTAGCTTTCTCAACTCTGATAGAACCAAGGTAATATCCCTGAGCAATAGGAGCAAGGAAAACACAGAAGGGGCCTCACAAAGCTTTCTTTTGAATAACTCAAAACTGCTGTAGAACCAATGTAGGTAGAATCTATACTGATCTCAGCATGTATGGGTTTCACCTTACAGGCACTTGTAGGAGATTAAATAAGTGTTGCCTGGGGTTCTTTTCCTGCATTCTACATGTACCCTTTTCTAGCCCAACCACAACAGTGTGGCTGCCCCAGGACTTGCTCTGCCTCCAGCCTTAACCTTGGCATCAGTCTGGGGAGCCTGGCAATTTGGGCAGGCCCTCGCATTAAGGAGCCCAGGAGTGTGGCTTAGTGTTCAGGTCTAACTGACTGGCATTCAGATCCCTCACTGCCCTATAAGCTGCATGTCCTTGAGCAAACCAACTGGTTTCTCTAGCTGTAGTTTCATCTCTGTAGAATGAGGACAATAGAACTCATGGAGTTGCCATGAGAATACAATTATGTGCTTCATGTAAAATGCCTAGGCTATTGCCAGTACATTATAACATGAAAAATGTTATGGCAGCTTATAAACGATATGCTGGTTTCACCCATTTGAAAACAAAGCAAATTCTTGATCTCCAGTCACCATCCTTGTAAAAGAAAACAAGAATTCTCTACTCTGCTTCCCTCTTATCTCCCATTCTCTGATGTTCTTTCTCATCAAGCACACCCCGTCCATACTTCTACAGCTCCTTTTTTTTTTCAGTCACCAAGGACTTCCATGTTGCTAACTGGCTAAATTTAAGACTTCATTTTTAGATCAGTGCTGTTCCCTGTAAACCAACACTGGACATAGTTGCTTTCTCCCTCCTCTATAAAATCCTATCTCTGTGCAGCCTCCAGAGGCTCTTCTGCTTGTGTCT
Organism: Myocastor coypus; assembly: GCA_004027025.1. Lineage (NCBI taxonomy): Eukaryota > Metazoa > Chordata > Mammalia > Rodentia > Myocastoridae > Myocastor > Myocastor coypus. The sequence goes on along the minus strand of PVJA010033990.1, from coordinate 1,540 downwards.
CTTTCCTATCTGCTTCCTTGTATTTCATCTCCTGGCTCTGGCACCAACCTTCTATATCTACATCCACATCCATATCCACACACTTTGGTGACTTCACCCAGCTTCCTGGCTTCCAGCATCATTTCTACATCGACAGCCCTCCAGCCATCACCAATTCACCACACTTTCACCCTGAGCTCCACACTTGATATCAAGCTACTATTTAGCTTCTCAAAGCAGATATCAAGAGCCTGAGTTATCCTCACTTCTGTTTTTATGTCCCATGCGCAGTTTATCAGAAAACCCTGTGGCTCCACAGTTACAACAAATCCAGAATCTGGTCTCTTAGTGACCACTGGTTCTGCTCTTCTCCAATAACCAGCATCTCTTATTGGGAGCAGTGCAGTAATGCCCTCACCAGGCTCTCCGTTTTCAGTGCCTGTAGCATAGTAACAGAATAATATAGACACCTTTTAAAATGTGCAGCAGATGATGTGACTTTGGCTCAGACTTTTTTTTTTTGGCTCAGACTTTTATGAGTATTTTTTCTCCAGGTAAAATCTAAAGGCATGATGCTGGTCACAACACTACTGCATTATAGTCCCTATTGCTTTTGACCTCTTTTTTTTTTTTTTTTTTTTTTTTTTTTTTTTTTTTTTTTTTTTTTTTTTTTTTTTTTTTTTTTTTTTTGACTGAGAATTGAACCCAAATCTTCGCACTTGCCGGTCAGGTGCTTGGGCTGATGAGCTATTTCTCAGGCCCACTTTTTTACCTCTTACTGCTCTCCTATTGTTTACTCCATCAAAGCCACCTCAGAACACCTCTGCCTGGTTCATCCCTTGCTACCATTAGCTCTAGGCTCAAATACAAAGCCATGAGATTTGATCTGACCAACTACTTACCTGTATTCCCTCCTTGCTCCTCCCACTTTTTTCTTTTGCTTTTTTTATGATTATAATAATTAATACCATGCATATTGTTGTCTTCATAGTAGTTATTCAGAGTACAAGGTGCAGACCTGATAAGTTGTCTAAACAATATTAGTACAAACTTTTATTCTCAATGAACTGAGACAAAGTAGCTGCATATCCTAACTCTCTTGTGTGTGTGTGTGTGTGTGTATATATATAAATATATATATGAATATATAAATAAGAATATATATATTTTTAAAGTTTCTAAGCTGGCATGGTAATAAATAAATAAATAAATAAATAAATAGCTGGGTGTGGTGGTGCACACCTGTAATCCCAGCACTCAGGAGGCTGAGGCAGGAGGATCAGTGAGAGTTCAAGACCAGCCTGGGCTACAAAAGGGAGCTCAAGGCCAGCCTGAACTGTATAGTGAGACCCTGTCTCAAAAAGACAGAAAAAAAAAACGTTTCTAATACTAGGAGAAAATATCATACCATGTCTTAGAAGTAGATTGTAAACCAGAGATACAGCATGAATCATAAAACAAAAATTATAGTTAAACAGTAATCAGAAAATTAATTAGTCATTATTTAAAAGTAAAATTAAATATTTCAAAATAATATTCCAAAATGCAAATCAAATCATGC
>PVJA010033989.1:0-13332 GCA_004027025.1 Myocastor coypus | reverse complement strand
GGTCCTGAGTTCCATTGGTACCTAAATAAATAAGGCTAAGGATATATCTCAGCCTAAAGAGGCCTGGGTTTAACTCCCAGTACAGAAAGAAAAAGAAGGAAGGAAGGAAGGAAGGAAGGAGAAGGGAAGGGAAGGGAAGGGAAGGAGAGGGAACAGGACGGCACAGGAGGGAAGGGAAGGGAAGGAACAAAAGAGAGAGAAGCAAAAATGTGGAGAAGCAGCAGCTTCCCTAGTATAGAGACTACTCTGATAGGCAAGGGATGGGGTCCTGCAGAGGGTGCAACTTCACCAGGGGCCTAGAGCAGAGAGGCCTGGCCCCCCTTCATCATGGGCAGGTGCCCAGGAAAAGGCAGCCTGCCCCTAGGTCACCAGAGTACACAGGAGACAAAGATGGTGACGATGACAGCAACCATGACGACGGTAACAATGGCAAATGTGTATATGTGCTTTTTGTGTCCAAACATCTTTATGGCGCGAACGCCATCATTACTCCCCTTTTGCAAATAAAGAAACTGGAGCAGCAGCCCCCTGCCTGAGCCAAAACGCCCTGTGGGGCCATAAGCTGCTTACCTGCTTGGTACGGCGAGGGGCAGGACTGCTGGGGGCGCTACGGCTGGGCCCTGGCACAGGTAGGGCCCCTGCTTGCTCTTGAGATTCAAAGAGCTCAGCCCGAAGCTCTGGAAACCCATCGTAGCTGCAAGAATGAAAGGAGACATCTGGGGCTGTCTGCGCATGGCCAACCAAGTAACTGGACTTTAATTTGACAAGGTCATGGGCCTGGAGATCAATGAAGGGACAAGAGACTCTCACCAGTACTGGGGAGTGGGCTCACTGCCTTCTGGTACCAGGGGTTCCTCTGGGGGCGTGATGAAGACAGTGAGCTCACTTCCTGAGAGCTCCTCCAGCTCCACTAAGGGTGTGGGCTCAGGCTTCTCCAGCTCCGGGTGGACCTGGATGAGGGGTGTGAGTTGGACACAGAGTGAGCCAGGTTGTCTGGTAGATGGGTTCCCCAGGAAAGCACATCCACAGGGAGGAGTCTAGCACGGCTGAGAGAAGGAACAGGAACAGGCACAAGGCAGGCTGGGTACGGCTGTGCAGGCTGTGATCCACCTAACTCTGGGGACACTATTCCTGTCTCAACTGTGTTGCAGAGTTGTGCTTACAGTGGCCCCGGGGCAACAGAGACAACTGGGAGAAGGTATGGGGAACACAGCAAAGGGACGGTGCCTGGTACCTTGTCAACACAAGAGTCAAAAAACTCCAGGGCAGCATGCCGTGCAGAGCCGAAAGAGCACTCCTCAATGAACTGGGAGAACATCTGTGTGTGTAGCAGCTGGGAGTACAGCTTGTGGCTGGAACGTTCTCGGGACTTGAGGAAACCTGCAAGGGCAAGAGTAGGGCTAAGAGGGGCTGGGGAGATAGCTCCGAGGCACAAGTGCCTGCTGGGCAAGTGCAAGGTCGTGAGTTCGAACCCTGGTCCTACAAAAAAAAAAAAAAAAAAAGAGTAGGGCTAAGAGGCTGGGGAGATAGCTCAGTAGAATAAGCACTTGCCTGGCAAGTGCCAGGGCCTGTTCTCAATCCCTGGTTCCAAGAAAAAAAAAAAAAAAAAAAAAAAAAAAAAAAAAATATATATATATATATATATATTATATATATATGGTCAGGGGAGGATTCCTGGGCTCTCTCTACAGCCATCCCTTCCCTGTTTCCTCAGGACCCATGGCCATCACAGCAACTATCTCTTTGACCACCACCCCCCCTTTTTGTGGCTGGCTCAGCCTACTCTGGAGGCTGAGCTGGTGTGGCATGTGGTGCCAGGGATGAACTACGGTCCCTGCCTGCTTGCCTAAGCAGGCACTTTAGACCGCTAAGCTATCTTGTCAGCCCCCTCGTTGGCCCCTCTTGCACAAATGCCCCACAGGCCCAGTGTGCAGCTCGACTTCCCTAGCACCATGCTCCCTGAGTCCCCCCACCCACTTTAGCCTGTCTGGACCCATTGTCACAGGCCAGCTCACTTAACAAAGCTTGGCCATGGGTCACTATGTGCACCCTAGGGCCACGTTCTCTGACAGTAGCATCATCTCTGGCTCCTCAACTCAAAGGAGGAGCTGCCACTCAGAGCCCCCTTGACTGAAGGAAGGAGCAGCAGCAACCACCTAGTTCCCAGCCCCTGGCTGCCCCCTCTTCCAGCAGACAAGCCTTCTTTACCCTGAAGGTAGAAAAGGTTGTCCACATCGCGTGCGCCCTCAGACGGGGCCTGGGTGAGTGGGCGCAGGAAGTCCCGGTAACCTTTGAGTAGACAGGCCATGAAGCGCAGGAAGGCTCCCTGGACTTCCCGCTCCAGGCGAGCCCGACGGCCACACACTGCCTCATAGTCTGTCAGCAGAAACTCCAAGGATGCCTCCTCCTCAGGTCCTGTATAAGCTGGGGGCCAAGTGCGCCTGAGAGTCAGGGGCTGGCCCACAGAACCTGCCCCAGCCCACTCTTTGCACTGAAGTCTCCATCCCTGTCTCCAACCCCCAGACGGTCCTTGGCCATCATCTCCAGGTAACAGCCTCAAGCCTCCCCAGTGACAAGTTGGACCCTCCTCAAGTGCTCAGCAATGCAGTCTGCCCTGGCCTCTAGCTTCATTAGGAATTTGAATCCCCTCTTCCACCAGATCCTCACTCCTCTGGCCTGCAGGGGGGGTTCCCACACAGGAGGTCGGAGTAATGGCCCTCCCAGCCCACCCAGGTCTCTCACTCTGGTCCAGCTGCTGGTACAGGTTTGTCAGCGTGGCCAGCAGAACTTTGTAGGGTCTGCGGGGCAGGGTTCGAGGGGAGAGGAGCTTCTTTTCCTCTGTCCTGAGAGACAAACACAGGGACAAGGATGACAAAACTTCTTGAGAGCTTCTCCTACTTTTTGCCTGATGCTCCTTTGAGCCAACAGCAGCCCACATGCCCACACGGATCCGTACAGCCCCACCTGATACCCAGCTGTCTCTTACTGGAAGAGCGTGTTCGTGTCAAGATCAACACAGATGACATCAGCAGGTGGGTCGTGCAGATCAAAGTAGCTGGAGTGGATGCCCACGATGAAGGGCACAGGGGCACTCAGTACATCTGCCAGCACCAGGGGGCACAGCGGAATGTAGGGGCATTGCCAGTGCAGTGGGAAGATCATCTGAAGCACCAGGGAGGGAGAACCCTCAAGTAAGGGTGAGGCAACAGCGGGGGATGTGTGGCCAGGAAGGAGGGACCCCTGCCTTTGTCTGAGGACCCTCCCCAGGGAAGAGTTGGGTGATGGAAGGAGGATCGCTTCTGTGCAAGCTGGGCCCGGCAGCATGGCACTCACCGAAACGAGGGCCTCGCAGACACTGGTGAGCAGGTCTGGCCGCAGTGAGTGGACCAGCAGCTTGTGCTCCGTGAGCACAGCCAGCAACAGCGTGATGGCCAGCTCAGGGCCCAGGCTCTGCAGCAGCTGCAGGAAGCTAGCGCCACTGCAGGCAGGGGCAGGGTGGGGAGTGGGTCATCTGGAGAGTCTTCTCCAGACACCGGCACAGTGCAGACCTCCACAGTGACATCCACCTACCCTCATCAAAGGTCCCCTCCCAGCCTGGGCACATACCTGAGGGGCAGGGGCGAGGACACAGGTTGACACAGGAGCAGGTTGTCATAGGGAGACATCTGGGAAGGCAGAAGCACCACAGATCAGGATGCTGATGGCAGCCCTGCTGTCGCCCTCCATCCCCCACCCCCACGTGGCTAGCCCTGAATGCAAGCATCACCTGCACCAGAATGCGGGGCCTCTGTGGGGAGGGGAATGGCACGTTGTGAATGAAGTGGGAGATGTGCCTGGCGGGGGAGAGGGAAAGCGGTGAGACAAACACTCCAGCCTCTCCTGTCACTTTCCCATACCCTCTTATCCTCAGGACCCTTACTCCTCCCTGAACCCCCCCACTCTGAGATCTGCATCAGCCATCATAGAATTTGTGCAGATAGGTGTGGTAGCCCACACCTATAATCCCAGGACTTGGGAGGCTGAGGCAGGAGGGTCACCATGAGTCTGAGGCCAGCTTGGGATGCACGGAGAGCTTAAAACCAGTCTGAACTACAGGTCCCCTCTGGGCATACAATACACAGCCCTACCAGCACCCAACTAGCAAGCACAGCCTCAATTTCAGGCTCTCCTCACCTCTCAACCAATGACTTTTCTTTTCTTCTTTTGGTAGTATTGGGGTCCATATTGGCTTTTGCACTAAGCTACTTTCCTAGCCATTTTTTATATGTTTATTCTGAAACAAAGTCTCACTAAGTTACCTAAACTGGGCTGGTACTTGTAATCCTCCTGCCTCAGCCTCCCAGAATGCTGAAATTATAGACACGTGCCACCCAGCCCGGCCCAGCAACAATTTTTCCTAACTGTCTAATCAAACAGAGCAGCCTCTTTTACCGCTGTGCCTACCCCACCTGAATATTAATCTTCCTAGCATACCTCCCCATCCCCCCCATAATTTCTTCCCAGGGTTGTGGGAACCCTACTCACGCTTCCAAGGGTAGGCGGTGGGGGCCTGACACAGAGTAGCGGTAGAGAAAGGTGAGGAAGGCGCGGAAGGCAGGGAAGGCGGGCCAGCGGGACAGCACAGCAATGGCCCGACGGCTGCGCACGGCTCGGCCCCCAAGTGTTCGACCCCGCTCCACAGCACTCAGCAGGCCTAGGGCCCGGGCCTGCCGCTCCGACAGTCGGGCCCGTGGGAACGCCTCATAAAACTGCAGGGCAGCACCATACACCTGGCAGGGTACAAAGGAGTGGTCAGGAGGCCCTGCAGAGCCCAGGCCCCTAACCACACTCAGGGTACCCACCTTATCACCAGCAGCCCCTGTAAGCACAAAGGTAGAGAAGACGGGCACCGGGTACTTGGTCTGGGCAGGCCAGCACTCAATGGTGGCCCCCATGGGCAGGCAGAAGACGGGCACTGACTCGGGAAGTGGGAATGCCTCGTTGTCCTCCTCGGGGTAGCGGCCCAGCAGTTCTGCACCCCGACAGAGTGAGGAGTACCGAAAGAGGGGTTCCATCAGACCCCGGGAGAGGATGGGAGATCCCACAGAAGGTATCAGTCAGGATATGGAGGGACAACAGGTCACTCACCTGCCTCATACACCAGGGTGTTGGCCTTGGCCAGGCCCACCTTATAGCACAGGTGCACTGCTGGGCCCCACTGTCCAGAGATGCAAGAGAAAAGCAGACACACAGCTAGCCAAGGTTTCTGGGTCCCTTTCCTCTCCCACCCCACAGTAATCCTTTGTCATTAAAGTCCCACTAAAACCTATTCTACAAGCTCAGAGTCACCCTCTGGCCTGGTCCTGGTGAAAGGCCTTGGTCCCAGGGTGCCTCTGTGCCCAGCATCTACCCCTCATGCCATTGGTTCATCTCAGATCCTGGCCCCATGGCTCCACTCACCATGCCAGGGTTGAGGTTACGGGGCAGTCGACAATACGTGTGAGGAGTGCCCTCACCCTTGCTGGGCAGCACCAGGCAGAGGTCAGTGATGCCCAGAGCATGCAGCCCTGCCCCTTCTGCAGCCCGCCGGTAAGTGAGGTAGGTGCGGGGATGCCCAGGACCCGGAGGGGCCAGATTGGCCGAGTGGCTGTAGGGTGTTGTATCCAGCACTTGGAAGCCAGGCTTGGGTCGGTCCTTCCCTTCATAAAACACCCTTGGCACAGACAGCAAAGAGATGTCAAGAGCTCAGGATAGAGGAGACCGAAGCCCCGCCACACCTGTCTGCCTAGCTCCCTAACCTCACCCCCACCCTTGGCCTCACACACTGATCCCAGAGCCAATTTCTACACTCTGCCCTGCAGAATCCTGTGCCCCTTTATTCTCTTGGTTCCACATCTAGGTCAGTCCCAGTCCCACAGGCCTCCCACAGCACTGATACTCCTGAATCAGCACCAAGCACTGGCAGACTCTGGGCTAAGTCCCTTGTGTCTGGGTGTCCCATGTAATCTTATCAACCACCCATAAGCAAGGAATATCTTTTTTTTTTTTTCCCCTTTCAGGAGTGCTATTGAATATGGGGTCATTCTCATCAAGCTATACCTCCACCTTTTTTTGTACGTGTGTAGGACTGGGGCTCAAGTTCATGACCTTGCACTTGCCAGGCAAGCACTTGTGCCACGGAACTATCTCCCCAGCCCCACCTCCACCTTTTTTAATTTTAAATATTTCTTGAGCTGGGGGTCATGCTAAGTTGCCAGATGGGGCTCAAACTTGTGATCTTCCTATATCAGCTTCCCAGAAAGTTAAGGTTACAGGGAAGTGCACCATGCACAGCCAGTACACCCATTTGCAGATGAGCAAACAAGCCCTCAGAGGGTCTCCATAACCCCAATATCAGATGGCTGGCCAGCAATAGCACCTGCATACGATCTCAAACCTGAGGACAGGTTTGAGAGTCCACCTGGCCTCAGCCCCAAAGTCCTGGCCTTGGGCCCACATAATTTCTGTTCTCGTACCTTGCTCTCACCCCGTCCCCCTCCTACCACTCCCTATCTTACCCCTAGTCCCTCCCATCCTCCCCTGGTGCCACCACAGGTAGGGGCACACACCCTAGCTCAACGAGAGGTGGCTTGTCACGACCCCTTCGGTAGCAGATGACCGGCTGGGTTCCACCCAAGAGCCCAGCACTCAGTTCCAAAGGGTGGCCCCCAGCAGAAGTCTGGATGCAGGTGTAGCCCTGGGGCACCTCCTCGCCCAGTGCCCTGGCGATGACTGCCACATCTGTGATAGGCTCAGCTGGCCTGGGAGGGCGCAGGGGCCCACTGGGTTCAGGAATCCAAGTCTCCTCAGGAATAGGTGCTGCTCTGTCTCCTGCAAGTCCAGCTACCACGAAATAATCCACCAGCCGAGGGGGCCGCTCCTCCGCCATGACACCCCCTTCACTCAAGGCATCTGAAATGGTCAAGTAGGGGAGAGATGGAGCAAAGGAGACTGGTGTTGCCATGGCAACCAGAGTGCTATACTTTCCCCAACCCCAGCCTTCCTCTTCCTGGTCCTTCCAAGGAAAGGTGGCATAAGTGGTCAGCCAATCCTGAACTCCCCCACCTGTGACATCACAAGCTCTCACAACCTACTTCAGCTCCTTAAAGAGAGGTTTCTTCCACTCACTGGTACCTCTTCAAAGAACCCAAACGCCAATGCATACACAGTCAGCAAGAAGTTTCTGATATCCTATTGCCTATATCTCTTTTAAAGGCCCCACACCTCTTCACTACCTAAATATTAAATTAAAATGTCACTGTGACCAGTCTTTTCTGTAATGACATCACCCATGCTGGCCATGACATACCAACTTAGTGTTTTTTAAAGGTATTTTGGCTTTCCTGCTCTGTTTATGACACTGTAAGAGCCTCCCAACCCAGTTAATGCTCTTAAAAAGCCCACTCCTAAATTTCTAAGAGGACACCCGGGGTTTCTGGGAACGCTCACAAAACCCAAGCTTCAGTTTTTCACTGAACTTAAGTTTCTTGTTTTCTAGCTTAACTTCACCAGCGCCCACCCTCCCACCTCTAGGATCCTTGAATATCTCCATTTAGGGACAGAAATGACAGTGGACGACAGTTCCGGCTATCCCAAGCCCTTAGCGGTAGAGCCCCGAGAAAGCCAGGTCCCTAAGTAACTTTTCTCACCTGCCTCCATGGCCTGACCCCGGGAGTAGGAGCCCCAAGGGTCCTGAGGCGCCCCGGGGTGCAGAAGCTGGGAAAGAGCCTGGTGGGTGGCTTGCAGCAGGGGCCGGGAGGCGTGGGGGTGCTTCGGAGGGGAAGGGAGGTGACTTCCTGAAACAGTGAGGGGAAGCTACAGCTCGGCAGAAGTCGGCCTATGGGTGTGTGTGTGGTGTCGCGGTGGTGGCAGGGGAGGGGGTGGTGCAGCTGAAGGTGCCAGCACAGCATCTTGCCCAGACAGGACCTCAGACCAGAAGACCTGGGCAGGGAGAGGAGACTTCGAACGGTTCCAAAATGCTCCCTAGGAAACCAGGAGCAAAGGCATCTCTCGGAGCCGGCCCCTCTGCTTAATCTGGCTTCTGGACACACGAGCCCCAGCCCCCGCTAAATTTAGCCTCCGTGTCTAATACGTGAAGCCAGGAGACAGCGTCAGCCCCCGGATTTAACTCAGCACAGCTCCCTCCCTCCTGTGCTGGAAGCGAATGGGTGTCCTGTGCCCGAGACTGCACGCTGAGGCGACGAGATGGAACGGCTCCCGGGGCGGGCGGATGGATCCGTCCGCAGGACCTGTGACGGGGGAGGGTCCTACAGGGGCGGCCCTTCCCCTTGGGGCAGACACGCAGCGCTCGCCAGCCCGGGTCCCCACGCCCACGTGTCGGGCGGCGGGAAGTTGGGGCTGAGGACGTGACGGCACAGCGCGGGCGGCGCAAGACCCGGCGCGAGGTGCTCGTGCTCCGCACCCGCTCAGGCTGGAGGGGTGCGGGATGCCTGGCGCCGCGGGCTCGCCCGGTCTGCGCCCTCCCCTCCACTTTCACTTCCCCAGGAGGAAGGAAGCGGAACCAGATGTGCGAGCTGGGGCGCAGCTGGGGTTGCCCCCGCTGGCCGCCCTCCCACCCTTCCCGCCCGGCGCGGCTCGGCCCGGCCCCTACCTGCCTGCCCCGCGGCTCCCCGGCCGGCCGGCCCACGGCGGGGGGCTCGAGGGCGGGCTGGCGGGCCGGCGGGCGGTGGGGCTACCCGGCCCCGTACATGGCGCCCCCGACTCAGGCGCCGCGCCCGCCCGCCCGAGCGGCGAGCGGAGGAAGAAGAGGCGCCGAGGGCAGCGGGGCGCCGGGAAGGGAGAGCTGGGCGGTCCCAGCGTCCCTGCCGCGTTGCGCCACCGGGGACTCTGCTGCCGCGCCGTGAGCTGGGGCCGCGCGATCCTGCCCGCTACGGCGGCGCTGGGGCCCGGCGCTCGTCCGCGGGCCCCACTTTCTCTACTCCCCCCACACTCCTCCCGGACAGCGGGCGCCACCCCCCCCCACACCCCCCCGCCTCGGCCGCCAGCGGCCGCGACCCGGACTAGCGTCTGCCCAGCGCCCAGCCGCCTGCAGCGCGACCCCTGGCGGCTGGGAGGGCCCCCTGCACCCAGCGGGTTTCCCCGCAGCTCGGTAGGTGCCAGGGACACCGACTCCAGCGGGCCCTGAAGCCAGAGAAGTGTCCCCGTCCACCCTGGGTCCCACAGACTGATGCGGTGCGCAGGCTGGGCCACAGTAGAGGCCTGAAAGCCTAGCCTTAGGGAGGTCTCAGGTGGCTCCCCCTATTTTCAGGTTTAGGGTACAGTGCATTCCCTTCAGGCCAGAGCCAGCAGTTCTGTGTTCTGAAAATGATAAAAAGGTTTGGAAAGAGTAAGGTGAGAGCCGGGCGTGGTGGCTCACGCCTGTAATCCCAGCACTCGGGAGGCTGAGGCAGGAGGATTGGTGCGAGTTCGAGACCAGCCTGAGCTACAAAAGTGAGCTCAGGACCAGTCTCAACTGCATAGCGAGACCCTGTCTCAAAAAAAAAAAAAAATAAAATAAAATAAAAAATAAAAAAAGAAGAGTAAGGTGAGAAGCCAGGAATGTAGGGAGTGGAATGGCAGAGGTGGGGTAACAGGGTGGCCAGCTGGGGAAAAGGCAGAGGCCCAGGACTGAGGCAGAATGAAGAAACCTCTTCACAACATGTCTGGGAAGCAGAACTGCTGAAGTAAAACTCAAACAGTAGAGAGGATGAGGTGGAGGGTGAGGGTGTGGGAGGGCTCCCCTGAGACAGGAACACAGGGTCTGACGCTTGCCTAGGTCCATGAAGTATAAAGGACCATAAACTTGAGCCTGGTGATTCTTTGGAGTTTAGCTATTAAATCTCTTCTTGGAAGTCAGGCCAGAGGCTGAGGAAGAATAACTTATTTGGCTAGTCAGGGTCCCTGTCCCTAATGCTCTCTAGCAGAGCCCCAAGCATGAGGGCACAGAATGACATCCTGCTGTCACAGAACTTATTTCCATCCTGTGGTCTCCCGTCCAGTTTGAGGTATAAATTCTGATGCTGCTAAGGCTTCTTTAAACCATAGCAGCACTGAAAAGATGCTAAAAGCTTAATAAAGCTTCCTGTGCCCTGGGAACTCCCTGAATCTCCAGCTATATGCCAAACAGCAACCAAACACACCAAGGATTTAAAATGATTTTTTATTAACATATAATATATTTAATAAAAAATAATATCCACTCTGGCTCTCTCCTCCACTGCAAAGGGAAGAGTGGTGAGGAGGGGCTGGCACTGCCCACCCCTAGGCATCCGGACAAGCCCTGCCTCCGGGGTTCCCTCTACCCCCTGCTTTCCAACAGGCTCTGACCTCCAGACAGACGGATTTCAAAGTTACAAGTGCTTTAGGCCCTCCCTTGAGCTCCCCTGGGCCCCTCCATTACTGGACAAACCCCTTGCTGTTTCTCATTCTTAGAATCCTTCATTACAGAAAGAGAATCTGGGGGCAGAGAGTGAAGTCTCTACTGGCCAGGGGAAGGAGGAAAGGGACAGTGATGGGTCGGGGTTAAGAAAAAGGATGGTGATGAGGTCTCCAGCGATCACTGGAGCCGATCACTGCGGAAGGAATCCTCCACAGCAGGATCGGGCAGCAGGGCGCAGGGGTCGCTCAGCATGTTTAGCCCTTCCAGGCCTAATGGCTCCATGTGCAGCTCATCTTCCAACCCCAGCCCCAGCTCCAAGCCAGCTGCTGACACCTCAAAGCCAGGAACTCCAGCCAGGGCTGCTGCAATCTCCTTCGAGAAACCTGGAGAGGAGTCTCCTGTGGGTAGAAGAGGAAGATGAGGACCCCATGCCCTATGGTCTCCCAAGAGCCCTCAACCACTTACTATGTCAGCAAAGCTATCGCCTTCTTCCACTCCCACTCACCTGTGAGGATGATATTAGGTCCTGAGCCATGGCGGGAACAATGGGTCAAGTTCTGGTGGTTGAGGGTATGAGGGTCCTGGGGGCCACCTGCTGGCCCCTCGCCCCCTAAAAATCCAGGCCCTTCAGAAAAATCAGAGGAATCCAGCACCAGGCTGGTGGATGGAATCTCCATGCTGAACGTCTCTGGCTAAGGACACAGACAGACCTTAAGAAAAATGTCTGGCATGTCTGTCCCTTTCGCCCAGCCATCTTCATCCACCCCAAGACCGGGCGCATAGACAGAGGGAAGTTGCAGCAAGCAGAGCAACAGAAGCAAGCACGGGGCCCCAAGTATATGTGGGCACCGTACCTGCTGGGCCAGAGCATATGCATGCCAGGAAGAGAACGGGTCAAGGCGGGAGTCATCAAAGAGCAAGCTGAGCAGAAACAGGGGCAGGAGAAGGGGTCAAACGCAGGACAACAGGAGCCCCAAGCTGGCAGTGCTGTTACCTAGGACAAGGAAGACCCTTCCCCAGATCTCCCGATTTGCAGCATACCAGAGATAGTGCTGCTCAGGCCCCAAGACTTGCTCCCGACCCCCTGCCTCAGAGTGCAAATCCTGAGTACTCACGTTCCCCAAGCTGAAGTCACTCCCTGGTCGGTGGCAAGCCTGCACATGTCCACTGGACCCAGAGGGGTATGGAGTCCCATAATGAGGCTGCCTGCCTGGGGGCTGCCCACCTGAGGGCTGCACTAAGCAAGCTTGAGAGGGCAGCCCTGGCTGCTGTGGAGGCTTTGGGGTGGGGGGCTGGGTAGGAAGAACCAGGCTTGGGGGACTGTATGGGTATGGGGGCAGCCGCTGGTCAGTAGGCAGTTTACTGGTGTCCAGGGGGACGCCCTGAAAAGAAGCAAAGAAAAAGGAGACCACTTAGCCTTCAGTGTGCTCCCCTAAGAACTCTTAATCAGACTTCCCACCCTCTAAGCTGTATCCATTCTAAACACAAATAGGACACAGTCCCATTGCCCCAGCCCTGGGGGTGGCAGCAATCATTAAACAGTGCAGAGAGAGATCAATGCAGGAAAAAGATCCACTGTAGACACAGCCCAAGCAGTAGCCAGTTACAAACACTGGTGCCTGTTAATTCCACAGTGCAGCCAGAGGCTGCTGTCCTGAAGGCCTGAAGAGGCCAGAGGGAATGAGAGAAGACAGAAGGGAAGCAGGAAAGGAGGTCGAAATTCTCTTGTTCCAGGTTCTAGGGGAGCAGAGTTTGCACTGGCCTAGCCTCAGTCTTCCCTGCAGAAGACAGTAAAATGGAACACAGAGCACACATTCCAGGGAACACAATGGAGGAGGAAGAGAAGGAGAAAGGAGGGTGTTAGGATGAATAGCATGAGGATCAAAGGAAGTGGGAGAGGAAATGGTAAAAGAAAAACAAAAGACAAACCTTTAAAAAGGAGAAAAGGAGAGGAAGGGAGAAAAGATCTAAGAATGTTAACACTAAGGAAGATGCCCCTAAAGTAGTTTGGAGAGCTGACCCAACTCTTCTTACCTTGCTGTATAATCTTAGGGAAGATAATTCTCTTCCTGGGCCCATTTCTTCATCTAAATTATACAGGGATTGGGCTCTATAAGAGTTTCTTTTTTTTTGTCTTTTTGAGACAGGGTCTCGCTATGCAGTTCAGGCTGGCCTTGAGCTCACTTTTGTAGCCCAGGCTGGCCTCGAACTCACACCAATCCTCCTGCCTCAGCCTCCCAAGTGCTGGGATTACAGGCATGAGCCACCACGCCCGGCAAGAGTTTCTGACACTATGAATTCTATGAAAGGAGAGGAAGTAGGAGACGAGATGAGAAAGGACAGAGGCTAGGAATAAAAATCAAGATTTAAAAGAAGATTGGGGAGCCAGACGTGGTGGCGCATGCCTGCAATCCCAGCACTAGGGAGGCTGAGGCAGGAGGATTGGTGTGAGTTCGAGACCAGCCTGGGCTACAAAAGTGAGTTCAAGGCCAGCTGAACTGCATAGCGAGACCCTGTCTCAAAAAAGACCAGAAAGAAAAAAATTAAATAAATAAAAATTTAAAAAGATGGGGGGACTGGTGGCTTAGCTCAGTTGTCTAAAGCACCTTCTTGAGCAAAATCAGTTGGGTGAATGGACTTCAGTTCGATCCCCAGCACCACATGCTGCACCAGAACCACCCTTAAGGCAGCTTGAGCCTGACAAAAAATAAAAAAGAAAAGAATCCTAAAAAAAGACAGGAACCCAGGCATTGTGGCATACGCCAATAATCCCACCACTATGGAAAGCTGAAACAGGAGGATCACAAGTTGAGGCCAGCCTGGGCAACTTAGTGACTTAGAACTGATCTCAACCGACCTCTCAGGGCTGGAGAGATAGCTCAGCAGAATAAGCACTTGGCACTTGCCTGGCAAGTGCAAGATCCTGAGTTCAAAGC
>PVJA010033988.1:0-22896 GCA_004027025.1 Myocastor coypus | reverse complement strand
TTTTTTTTTTTTTTTTTTTTTTTTTTTTTTTTTTTTTTTTTTTTTTTTTTTTTTTTTTTTTTTTTTTTTTTTTTTTTTTTTTTTTTTTTTTTTTTTTTTTTTTTTTTTTTTTTTTTTTTTTTTTTTTTTTTTTTTTTTTTTTGTCAAGTTGATCTATTTGCAATAGTGAGGTACTGAGTTCTCCCATTACAATTGTATTAGTGCTTACTTGATTGTGTCTGGAAAAGGAGAGCTCATCTGAATGGGCTTTTTAATATTTATCTCATATAGTTGGATGCATTGGTATTTGTTACACATATATTTGCATATATCTCCCTCTTTAATAGTTCACTTGCCAGGATGTAGTGACTTTGTCTCTCTTAATCAGTCTTGGCTTGAAATCCCCTTTGTCTGCAAATAGAATAGCTAACCCTGATTTTTTTCAGGTTTTTGCTAAATGGAGTATTGTTTTCCACCCTTTGACTGTGTCTGAATTTTTTAATTAAATGTGTTTCTTGTGTGCAACATATTGTTGAATCTTGCTTCTTAATCTATTCTGTCAGTCTGATTTAGGCCATTAATATTAATGGCTATCACTGATATGTATTGACTTATCCTTGTCATGTTATTCTCCTGTTGGTGGTTCCTTTTGCACTCTCTTTTTAATTACTTGTCTTGCACAATGGATTCATTCTGCTGGGGTTCATGGAGTTGTAGTTCATGTCATTTCTTTGTAGAATATCCTTCAGAACTTTTTGGAGTATTGTTTTGGTGTTCATGAATTTCCTCAAGAATTCCTTGTCATAGAAGTATCTTATTTATCCATCAACTTTGAAAGGTTGCAGGTACATCAATTTGGGTTGGACATTGTTTTCTTTTAGGGCTTAAAATGTTGCACAGTCTCCTTGACTTGAGGGGTTTCTATTGAAAAATCTGCTGTGATTCAAATGGGCTTTCCTTTATAGATAATTTGCTTCTTTTCTCTAATAGCTTTTATTTTTATTTATTTATTTGTTTATTTATTTATTTATTTAGTGGGGCTGGGGTTTGAACTCACGAACTTGCACTTGCCAGGCAGGCACTTGTGCCACGGAGCTATCTCCCCAGCCCCTTCTAATAGCTTTTAATATTCTGTTCTTGTGTTGAATTTCTGGAATCTTGACTATTATATGCCTTGCTGTGGATTTTTTTTTTTTGATAGATAATTTGAGTTTTATATACCTCATTTCTTAAGTTCTTTTTCCATGCTTGGGAAGTTTGCTGTCATGACTTCTGTGAATAGGTTTGTTATTTGCTCTATCTCATGCTTTTCACTTACTCCAATCACTCTTGTTATTTTCCTTTACATGATCTAGCAGCTGCTGGATTGATTTCTTGTGGTCCTTTACTATATTTAAGAAATCTTTCTTTTCATGATCTCTAACCACAATTCTGTCTTCTGTGCCTGAAATTTTGTCCTCACATTGACTCATTCCGCTGCATATACTTTCAATAGAATTTTTATCTATATGAATCTGTTTCATAGGTTCTATTTCTTTCCTGAGTTGGGTGTTCATAATTTCTATCATTTTCCTATGCTCCATCTTTAAAAAAAATATGCATCATCTTGAGTTACTAAGCACGTCTTTTACTGTGGTCACCATCTCTATAGTTAGCTGAGAAACTATTTCTGATTTGGTTTTTTGTAGAGCTACATTCATGTGCTTTGTTACTTCCACTGTTACCAGTTCAGAGAGGCTGGGTGGGTGTTTTTCAGTGTCCCTCCTCATTGTCTGATGTGTTTGCCTTTGGTGAAGTGGAAGTCTGGTGCTTAATCTTAAGAGTCTTCTCAGTTTTTGTCTTTAGAGTAATTTCTGGGTTGATAGCTTACAAAGTGCCTACGGCCAATAGCTTTATTTTTATTTTTTAGTACTAGGAATCAAACTCATGACTTTGCACTTGCCCAGCAGGCACTGTGTCACTGAGCTATATCTCCAAGCCATAGCCAGTAGCTTTATTGCTAATATTTAGAACCCTTAGGAAATGACTGCTTCTCAGAGATATCTTCCAGTTTCAGCTGGCATTTGAGTTTTGAGTCTGCTATGAGATTCTATCTGTTCAGACTTGGGAACTATGCCCGCCTTGACAAGTGCAAAGACCCAGGTTTAATCCCCAGTACCACATGCCATATCAGCCCCAGAAGCCCAGGTACACAATGCTGGCCACTGTGGTAGCACGCACCTGTAATCCCAGAAGCATCACTATGACTCTGAGCTGCATAGCAAGACCCTGTACCAAATAAACAAACAAAAAGATTTTTTAAAAAAGATTGTTTGTTCAATTTTTAGGGCATGAGAAGTTATTGCCCATTAGCCCTAGTCTCCAGTTCTTTGGTATTGGTTTATAGTATTTTTATGACCCTTACACAACCTTAGTCTTGGTATGCCAGAAAGAATGACTGCTTAGAATAATTATGTCACCTTGGCTACAGTGATACAGTCAGCAATAACAATAGCATAATTGTTACCTCAGTTTATCATTTCTAGGCTAGCATCAAATAACCTAGAAATGATAAACTGAAGTAACTATTAATTTGCTACCTTTAACCATATGACCTAGATTAGTGGTTACATAAGACATTTGAAATGAACCAGAAACCTAAATGTAGTACATAAACCCTCAATGTGACAATTTTACTCACTGGTGAGAATACTTATTTATTTGTTTGTTTATTTTTTGAGGGGAGGCGGAACTGGGGATTGAACTCCAGGGAGAAAATTTAAAAAGGTTTAAGGAGAGAAAATAGAGAAATATAAGAGGAAGAGATTAGATGCAAAGCTGGAAGACAAAGGAAGATCATGTAAATTTTGGGAAATATGAAGAAGATAGGAGGAAGAGAAGGAAGAAATGAAAACAAGAACAGAGTAACAACAAAAGCCCCTAGAAGCTCTGTTCATACTCATAGAAATAAGAATAATCAATCAAAAAGAACAAAAACTGTCCACTTCAAGTCGTTTGCTGTTCCTGGTAGAAAACATGGGAAGAGTTCAAGTTTGAGTTGATTAATCCCAGCAAGGCAGCTATAGTTCTATGGGGCAGGAGTTGTGGATAATCCAAGAGCCTACACCTTTAGATCTACTTATTTTCAGGCTGGTTACTGGCTGTGAGGCTAGAACCAAATTTGTCTAGCCTACAGCAGTTCATGTGCCTTTTACTGGCTTGAACTAGGTTCCCTGATCTGTTGGCTTGGAGTGGGTTCTATGACCCTGTTCCTGGGAGCCACTAGATGAAGCCAGACTACAGCTATTCTGAGCTCAGTGGGTCCCTCTGCAAGATGGCTACTGGCTAACTGCCATCTCCTGGGGAATGTCTGAACCCTAATAACTCATCAACCACTGCAGTCTTCTGTGTGCACTGTTCTGTTCCACGGGTACATTTCTCTGTGGAGGCCTGTGAGGTAGCCAGAACCACTGTGAGGGGTAGCTTAGAGCTGCCCCTCCCATGCAATGAGTCCAGGCTCAGGGAGAAGGCATTGCTTGCTGCCTCCTTCATCTTTGTTGAAGTCTCTCTTCACTCTCCCTATGGGCTAGTTCTCACTTCAGGTCCTTCCTGACTTCCAGGGACATATTTTCCTCTTCCTCTTCCTTATGTTGCTGTATTCCAAGGTCTAAACAAATTTCAGAAAGGGTCTTTGCTGCTCACCACTCTGCCATCTTCCAAGTTCTCATCTTTATGTATTGTATGCTCCAAAAAAAATTAAAGTTCTTTGAACTCTTAAATTATGTAGAAAACAAAGTCTAGAGCAACAAAATGCTTTCAGTTAACATTGTTACTGTATTATCTTAAATCATATAGCAAACAGAAAGTGTAATTACAAAGCATTTACTTATGATACCAGAGTTTGTAACTGCTCATGTACTTATATTGACTGGTTTATTTTTTTCAAAAACTAAGTGTCTTCTCATTTCACTATAGAAAACACCTTTAGCATTTCTTGTAAGGCAGCTCTTGGTAATGAAATTTTTCAATTTTTATTGAGAATGTCTTAATTTTTTGTTGTTGTTTGAGACAGGTTCTTGCTAGGTGGGTAGGCTGGTCTTGAACTTGTGACCCTTCTGGCTCAGGCTCCTGAATGTTATAAACATGCACCATCACAACTGGCTTTTCTCTCTCTCTCTCTCTCTATCTTTTTTTTTTTCTGGTACAAGGGATTGAATTCTCTCATTTTTGATGGGCAGTTTTGCCAGGTATAGGACTCTTGGTTCAGGGTTATTTTTCTTTTAACACTTTTATCAGCCTACTGCCTTTTGATCTCCAATTTCTGATGAGAAATCTGATCATCTCAGTATCTTCTTATATGTGACAAATTACTGCTTTCAAGATTCTCTTCTGGCTTTCAAAAATTTGATTATATCTGTGTGGTCTCTTAAGAGTTTATCTTACTTGAACTTTTTTTTTTTTTTTTTTTTTTTTTTAAACCAGAAATCAAACTTAGGGTCTCACGCTTGCCAGGCAGGCACTGTGCCAGAGCTATATCCCTGGCCTTTGAAATTTTTTAACATTTTATATGCTTATATCATGTCTTTCATACAGCTATTATTTCTTCAAACATTTTCCTCTGTACTTTCCCCAAATGTGTGTATGCCAGGTTCTCTTGATGGTCTCCCATAGGTCCCCGGGGCTTTACTCACTTTTCTACTTTTTCTGTCTATTGAATCTGAGGGATTCAATCATTGCTGTTGTCCCATCTTTAAGTTTGCTAATTCTTTTTTCTCCCTGCTCAAATCTACCTCTGAATCACTCTAATCAGAGTTTCCCATTTTAGTTAGTGTACTTTGCAGCTCCAGAATTTATTAAAAATCAGACAACCACTTATAAACTTTAAAATCGTCTCACTTAAACACAAGTTGCTCAGTAAAAAGTAAAAATATAAAAAATCCTTGAAATTTTGCATGTAGTTACCTTTTAAAATAATTCTCCATTACTGAATTGAATATCCTACTGCAGGATGAATGCTGCTGGAGTAATTTGGAGCCTCAACAGAGAGGCTGTGTGCCCATTCAGCACTCATGCCATAGGTTTGCCACAGTGCCCTAATCCTTTAAGACCCAAAATTTATGTACAATGATCTCAGATGAAAGGATATGTTTTTTCCTCCTCTCCCTATACTCAGCAGGTATTATGTGTATGGTGTTCTCAAGTGCTTACTGGTCCTCTATGACACCTACCTGGAGGACCAAGGCTGGCCTATGACAGTACCTAAGGAGATACAGTGCAAGTTTTTTTGTATGCTGCTTTGTAAGTTTTTGCTGATCACTCCAGCAGAACTGCTTCTGAAATACAAGTTATGTTCACTATCTGAAAGTAAGTACAATTAAACATAGTTTTAAAAAATCTAATGACCACAATGGACTAAGCACCTGCTTAGGCAAGTGCAGGGACCAAGGTTCAATCCCTGACACCACAGCTGTATAGGACCTGCCTCACGGCATACAGGGCAGACCATTGAGACCAGGTGTGGTGGTGCATGCCTGTGATTCCAGTGCTGGGCAGGCTGAAAACAGGAGGATCACTATGAGTCTGAGCTGTGTAGTGAGACCTTGTAGCAAATACATTAAGGAAAAAAAATCAGTAAAAAAGCAAACTAAAAACTTGAGCATAAAAACTGACAAATTTGAACAGAATACATCTAATTAGAAATAAAAACAGTCATGAGAAATACATGAAAACATGTTCAACACCTAACTTTAATCATAAACAAAAGCCCATTGCTAGCACTACTGAAGGTGGTCTCTTACACACTGCCATTCTGGCCTGAGGACAGTGGGAACCCAAAATCCTTGGCATAGACTGAACCACCCACACAGGTATGAGAACAGAGCCCAAAGTAGTGTAACTGAAAAAAAACACATCTAAGAGGATGTTCACGAGACACTGCTGAAACACTTGTGTACAGCAAGAACTATGGCATGTCCATAGGATGGAGTCATTAAAATATGTAAAGAGCCTATGTAATAGCTTTAAAAGTTGGCAATTAATTGAGCATAAAGGCAGATTATTGGGGCCCGGCAGGATGGCTCAGTGGTCTAAAGTGCCTGCAGGCGGCTGCAGGGACCACGGTTTGATCCCCAGCACCACATGCTGCACCAGCCCTCAAGGCAGGCTGAGCTGGCTATAAATAAACAAACAAACAAAGTTCTGAAACAAGAGAAAAATAAAATAAAATAAAACAAAAAATTCTTTAAAAAAAAGCAGATTATTAACCTTTTGTAAAAAAAGTTTTTTTTTTAAAGTAAATCCCTGAGAATATTTCTGTCAATATTAATGCTGTTACTAGAGATAAAATGATAGAATTTTTACTTTCTTCCTTAAACTTTAATGTGCTTTCTAGATTTTATGTTATAAACGTAACTTCTTTTATAGTCTGAAAGAAATAATTAAAAGGCATTACTTGGAGTAATATTTAAAACTTTTCACACATTTCAAAATACAAGATTACAAATAGTCAATAACTTTTATTAACATAAGATATAAAATATTTTAATGTGATATACATAATTCCCAGAGAATAATTTCAATACATTTTAATGTACTTCTTAAAATCTTAATTTACCAGATAGTGTCTTACTTCCACTGACCCTTCAATACAAAAAATTTACAATTGTTGTTTGTTAAAAAAAACTACAACATGAAGTTTGAGGTTAGGTAGAAGGCTGGGGTTAGGTAGTCCTGTTTTCTTCTCAGCCACTCTATTGTAAAGAATGTCCATTAGTCTCATTAGTCCATTGTGAAAATCTCTGTATGCCAAACAATATGTTACATGGGTTCTGTACATAATTACAACAGGATTATTAGAATTCCAGCCTGTTCAACATAACTATACCATAGTCTAATGCCATGGACAGAGGGGCTACTGCACACAGTGCTATCTGTAGCCAAAGGAGGATAAGATAAGAGTTGGCTCAGGTGGCCAGACCTGCTGTGAACTAACAACAGCAATGATAGGCACTGATCCAGACTAATTCCAAAAAAACTTGGATGTTTTCTGTGAAGCATGCATGATTTATAAACTTTGCCACTGCCATTGCCCCCAAAACCCAACAACTTTATAATATACTCTTGATTAGCTATATAAAAATAATTGTTTTAGATTCATGCTTAATTTCAAGTTCTCAGAAGTATCCAAAGGACTTTACATTCTCTTTTAATTTCACTTTTGTATTAATAGTAGATAACTCAATTTAGTTATGTTTGAATAAAATAACTGAAAATAGTTTGCCAAATTGTATAGGCACACAATTCAAAATGCATAAGCCAGCGAGGAATAAAATCATTTCAACCATCAACACAGGACAGAGGCCCCCTGCTGCTGCCCCAATGACTATATGGGATGCAAGGGTGGCATGGTAGTGGGGAAACCTTAGACCACCACCAATGCTTCCACCTCTGCTGACTTGGGACAAAAACTATTCAGTATCCTTTCATGAGAAGAATGCTGCAATGTCATGAGAATTATCGATTTGACTAAACAGTGTAAGTTACGAAGTAGGAGAGTGATTTAAAACTAAATACTGGTTTATGTTTTTGAAACAAATCCTCTAACTTGGGGCTGGGGAGATAGCTCCATGGCACAAGTGCCTGCCTGGCAAGTGCAAGGTCGTGAGTTTGAACCTCAGTCCTGCAAACAAACAAAAAACCTTCGAACTTGATGGTTCAAAATGGCACCCACTCAGTGTTTCCAACAAAATATGTAGACAACTGGCAAATCTGTTTTGATAATAGAACTGGCCAAGTGGTGGCACTGTGCTCAGCCATACTGTGGGCCTGTGGGCGGAGGGCAGGGCTCCATTTCCCAGTCTGGCTGAGCTTGGCTCTGCCCACACAACAGAGGCTATGCTATGTTGGAGGCTTCTAGGGCTTGTCTAGAATAAATCCCACATAGAAACCTGCCATTTGAAGTGGAAATAAATAATTGAATGTTAGAAACCAGGAACTTCATTTTTAGCCTTAAAAAGTACAAACTTGCATTATAACAGAGAACAACTGTGATATCTGTGACCCTTCAACAAACCACATCAGGTCTTTCCTCTTCTTCCCAGGCACTTCATCAGTTAAAAAGCTGGCTTCCAGGGCTGGGCATGTTGTTCAGTGGTAGGTGCTTGCCTAGCATGCACTAGGCTCTGGGTTCAATCCCCAGAATCACACACACACACACACACACACACACACACACACACACACACACCAAAAAAAAAATTAATCAAGCTTTGGCTTATTAAAAAATAATGCTGGCTTTCGTATTTCTGTAAATGTACTTGGCAGATGAAAAATATTTCTTTAGCGTGTTCAGGAAATGTTTTCTAAAGTGGGAGTCAAAGAACTGCTGAGAGGATCAATAAAAGCACAAGAAGGAGGAAACTCTTAAGAACACTGGCCCTCTTTCTTCCAGGGGTGCAGACGCCACAACTTCTGGCCTCACACCTTCCCTGGATCCCTCCATGGACTCTGCTGAATGGTGCTCACATATTGTAGGCCACATAGATTGGGTCCAGCTGGTCGGCCAGGAAGCCATCCCTCAGGTGCATGCGCTGCTTCTCTCCCCGGGAGTTGATGGGGATCACACCTGGATCCACGATGACCACTACGCCCACTACTAGGTAGTGCTCCTCCAACACCACATTGGTCACCAGTGCCACCAGGTCCAGTGCATCCTGCTCCAGACCATCCAGCTCTACCACCACCACCAGCAGATTGGTCCAAGTGAACACAGCACTGTGGGGGAGACAGGTGTCACATGGGCCTGCATAGGGATTGGGCTGTGTATTTGGGAAAGGGTGCCAAAAAAGAGTGGAAAAACTGGCAAACATGTTAGATTTTTGACTATACCTTGAGAGAGAGTCTTTTCATTTAAAGGTGAATAGGAAAAGGCGGGGGTAGGGTGGAACAATGAAGGCAATGACACATTCTCTGGTGCTGTTTTGGAGGTTGGTGATCCTAGCACCTTCAGGAACTAATCTAACATCGCAGTCTAGCTGTGCCAGAGACCACAATGATCATGCAGGCAGCCTGTCCTCATGGCATGACAGTACCTGGCAGTGCTCAGGATCAGAGGGCTGGGGAGACCATGCAGAGCCTACCCTTGGCCTGAGCTCTTACCACTCAGCGATGTTCCTGTGAGCTCGAATCACAGATGTCTCAATGTCGATGGGGTGGTACCGCATGCCTCTCAGCTCAAGTGTCTCGTCCAGAGACCCAACAACATATAGCGCATCGTGTCGCTCTATGAATACAAGTGCACACATTTAGGGCAGGGCTCACAGCCTATACACACCAGTGTCTGTGTGCTTAGGGTATAGGGGGAAAAGATGTAAACAATGCAGCAAGGGTTGGCAGCCCAGGCTGTCCTGAGCTGTGAGCAACCATCTACCTCAGCAAAGGTGTAGCAATGTGTAAATACATATTTCAAAACCATTTTTATATAAAAAATCTTTATATCTAGGAACAACAGTAACCACAGGCACCACTGAAAGGTCTGAATTGGAAAGACTAGTATGGGGCCTGTAGCCCTGATACTGAGTATAGCTCTGCACAGGTTAGGGCTAGGCTCCCACTCCTAGCAGATGAGCTTTGCACAGTCTTGCCAAGCTGGTAAGGAGCTGGGAGTGCACTGCTGGGGAAAACCCTTCCAGCCTTCTCATCACATTCACACGAAGGCCAAGGAGACAAGACAGTAAGGGGCAGACAAACAGGAAAAATGTAATTGTCAGAGAAAAGTGCTCTTGGAGCACATCCTTCACCCAGATGGAACCATACAGGATCAGTGCATGCAGGGAGGGTGCAGGCGGGAAAGAGGGACTTTTTTTTTTTTTCAGAATTTTTTATTTTATTTTATTTTTTCTTGTTTCAGAACTTTTGTTTGTTTGTTTATTTATTTTTATGGCCAGCTCAGCCTGCCCTGCAGGCAGGGCTGGTGCAGCATGTGGTGCCGGGGATCAAACCTCGGTCCCTGCAGCCGCCCAAACTTTCCTAAGCAGGCGCTTTAGGCCACTGAGCCATCCTGCCAGGCCCCAAGAGGGACTCTTATCCCAGGACAGTTTTCCAAGTAAGCTAGGCTCCTGTAATAGCAGCACAACGCCAGCTGACAGTGCCGAGACAGGCATTTCAACAGGATCCCTCACCTCCACTGGCATCCGTCAGCTCTGTTCTTCGAAGGAAACCAAGGTAGCCAGTCCTTGCCCAAACAGTCTGGGTGTCTCCAAAGCTCAGCCGGGCACTGAAGTGGTCTGCATGGAGTGCCTCCTCCCCATAGACAGTATAGTACCCAGTAGCATTGTGTGGGCTGCTCACCCAGATCTGGTGGGGACCAGAGGACAAGAACTATAAGCCACTGAATATAGATTTTGTCCTGAGACATCTGTTGGCCAAGGATAATATAAAGAAAATGTGAACCAACTGGGGGTACTTGGGATTATTTTTAGCATCTACTTTGGGAGCTGTTACAACTACAAGCATTGAAAGCAAACATAACCACTCAAATACACCTTTCTTTCTTTTGTTCCGGGAATATTTGTGCGTCAGCACTGATACTGTGTGAATGGATGACGCTCTGTGCAGAGGTGAACCCAGATTTCTCACATCGATCAATGCTGAGAGTGAAGAGAGACCTAGAGCCATGCCAGTGTTCACTGTGGGGACAGGTTAGAGGAATGAGGGCCACTTGTGGGGTGAGAACAGTTGCTCAGACTCATGCTGAAATAGCAGTAGCCTAAGGGAGATGGCGCCTGTGTACCATGCTGGCTACTCACACACGCACAGGCTAGAGTGCACCCACAGCCCACAGGCACCATACTCCTTACACACAGGAGTGTTCTGAACCCAGCTAGCAACCCACAGTTTTCCCATCTCATAGCAGTATCTGAAGGGGAAGGGGCAGCTGGTAGAGGCTCCTCCCCAGAGGAGCTGCCATGAAGGTGAGTCCCTCAGACTCAGGCCTTTATCTCCTACATTAAAACTGGGTTCTACAGAGCAGGAAGTAGGATGAGGCTGTGACTACACTTGGGACTGGGACAGAGACATCTACCAGGATGCTACTGGCACACCTGGAAAGGCGAGTTCATGCCCTGTTTGGTGAGTCAGGCAGGGAAGGATCTGCAGTACTCACTGGAAGCCCCCGGGCTAGCCATAAAGGAGACTCAAACTGCTATGCACACTAGGAATGAGAATGGCAACTAGACAACATGCTTCTAGAGTTTCACTCCCATTCCCAACTGAGGCCTGCTGA
This sequence comes from Myocastor coypus, assembly GCA_004027025.1. NCBI lineage: Eukaryota > Metazoa > Chordata > Mammalia > Rodentia > Myocastoridae > Myocastor > Myocastor coypus. The sequence goes on along the minus strand of PVJA010033988.1, from coordinate 11,657 downwards.
TGCAGTCTGTACATCACAAAGCCATGGTGCATACATTTATGGGCCCAGGTATTGCCCTGAGGGCTATGTCCTATCCCTACCTGTGACAGGCTTTGACACATTCCTATATGTCCCTGTCCCTACCCTTGCCAGTGAGGAACTCTGTCTGTTATGGATCATGGCAGATGCTTGGGCACAAGCACACACATGGCTGACACTATTTCCTCGCATCGTGTGTCCACAGGACCATGGGCTTGGGCTGCCTCTGAGCCCTACAGTTCTCTCCCCGGCTTCTCCTGGTCCTGCACTCCTCACTTGGCACATGAACCACTATGTATGAAGCAGCTGGGAGTTCTGCTCAGGGCAGCAGTTTCCCATGCTGCTTCTGAGAGTTCCTTATAGCTCCTGTGGCCTCCGAATGCCCTCAGAATTTGTACCCTCTTGTGGTGTGACTCAGCACCCTGAAATCTTATACAGGAGCTGGTCTGGAGCACAAGTGTTTGGGTGAAAGCAGAAAAATTTCTGGGATTCTGAAAGATATAACTGACCTTCTAGGATTTAGAATTCCCGAATCATGTGCAGGAAGGGAACAAGGGCAAAGCTGGCAAGGCTAGAGGGCTCTCATGCCTCCCAGAGAGCCCACATGTTGCCTTGGCTACCACTTACCTCACCCAGGTGTGAGTCTCCAAGGGGACCTTTAGTTTCAGTGTGTGCGATGATGACCTTCACCCCAGGGAGGATCTGGAGGGAGGAGAACTATTAAAGGTCCTTGTCAAAGAAAAGATGATACTCTCTTGACAGAGTGCCACTGTGTCCCTTGGAAACTGGCTGACAAGATGGGCTACCTGAGGGAGTTCAGTGTCACTTCAAATTTGACTTTGAATTTTAAAAGCAATATAAGGCATTAATAGATAGAAATAAGTTGTAGATGTTAGCAAAATGACCCTAGTTCCTAAGAGTGGGCCCTGTCTTTGTCAGGAGGGCAGAAGGTCTAGGTGAAGGCTTGTTTGGCCTGGGGCTTTTGTTATGGCAGAGGACCCTCATGTGTACATACAGCCCTGTACCCGTAGGAAGACACGTCTGTGAGATCCACAGAGCCTGCCCTCCACCAGGAACCTGACTGTGGGGTGGTATTTCCAATGTCTGTTCCCTTCCCCAGCCTCCCACATTCAGACCTGGTAGCCCCTTCCTAGGCCTGGCCAATTGTTTTGTGTCCTCAGTTACCCCATGTATGAAGCAGGAATGGTGATACTGCAGGACTCAGAACAGGCAGAAGAGGGGCAAGATTAATAGGAAGTAGGAGTCCATGCTGGCACCAGGCCCTTCCTTGGTCCACCACGTGTGGAGAGCTCTGTTTTCCATGATGTTACTGAAGCCTCTATCCTCTCCCGGGTGCTGAATCCCCAAGCTAAAGCTCAAAACCAGAGCACAGATTGATCAGGCCCAAGCAAAAGAAGAGGGGGAGAGAAAATCCTACAAGAGGGGAAGGAAACTGCACTGCAGCCACATTCAGCAGGACAGGAACCAGCACAAGCAGTTCCCAAGGACAAGAACATGGAAAGAATCACAAAACTACAAGGATCCAAAGCCCAGCTTCAAGAAGGGGCTGGTGGCCTCATTCTCGCCCCAGGTGGGCCATCCTCTGCAGGATCTACTGAGAACAACTTTATAGAGGGCTGTGGGTAAACTGTGCAAGACTTTGCCCTTGCTTACTTGTTTGGAGGCTTCCACCCACTGTCTTTGCACAGTATTGACCCAAAGCTACCGTATAGCTTGGCAGGGATCCTTGTGCTGATCACTGTTTGTCTGGAGGGCTCAGCCCTCTTTTGGCACCATCCTGTCCGCAAAAGCAGCTATGGCCATGGCAGTAAGTGGAATTGACAAGTTTTGCTCCTTGCCCCTGGGGTTGTGAAGAGAGGTGTCCCCCAGGTGCACCTGAACCCTCCATGGCAGTGCTTGCCATGCTGGATCCTAGGGCTCCTGGGCATAGCATGTACCTGTCACCAGCCACTCTACTACCTTTCCCATGCTGCCTCATTGTCCTTCCCTGGCTCCAGGAATGCCAGTCCTGCACCTGTGCCTTCTGACCCTTGGCAGTTGTTCAATTTCCACTTGGCTCATTAGTCGCACCATCCTCAAGTTGTCAGCAGCTACTGGGGACTTCACTAGGCCAGGACCAACACTGACAGCAGGTCCTCTCTCATCCACAGCCCTGGCAAGGTCTTTTCCTTGCTATCACTCCCATCCAAGACATGAGTTCCTATCTCTCCAGTCCAGAGTGAGGGGCATACCTATGCTTCTACAGGTCAGCACAGGACTTTGACCTACTATAATTTTGACCTGGGCTAGTTCTCTCCTTGCAGGCAACCTGATGGTTCACTGCTCTCAGGAGGTCACCATATTGATGTCAAACTTAGTGATCGGCAAAGTGCTCTATAACCCAGGACACTTGGTCTCAAGCAATTCTTCCGTCTCAGCCTCTTGAGTAGCTGGGACTACAGAACTACCACATCTAGCAACACATTCTGTGATTCTAGAACTGCAGGTGGAAGGCAATGTTTGCTCAAGACCCGACCATTCATGCCCATTCAGTGGGAGTTCTTTCTCTGTGTGTGTCTAGATTCTTCCTATTGGCTTTGAGTCTGATCTGTTCAGAGACCTCATCTCATACTTCCAAGCACTGGCAGGGAAGGAGAAAGAATCTTCTGCAGCATCCCACCACACCTGCCCAGAGGTCACTGGGTTGAAGGGGGATGGAGCCACAGCACCTCCTGCTGTGTGACTTTGAGACAGAGGTCAAACATTATAGGGAGTGTAGGTCCCAGGCTCTACTACCTTTCCAGACTCCATCAGCGGCAGACTATGTGGAGAACCCCGTTCAACCAAACGTACCCTAAAAATTAATAAGGAAAACATTTCAGAATTTTCCACACAGATAGAAGGTTCTAAAAATATCGATCTTAAGGTAATTGGAAAGTGATTATCATTCTGAGGGTCAGTGGGTGGACAACAGCCAGAATGACAGCCTTTCATTAAAAAACATACCAGGACCCTCTAGAGCAGGATTTCAGGTGGCACAGTGAGGAGGGCCTCATGGTGTGCACACCCTACTCACTGGGAAATCTGTTTCTTCTGACCCGCCTCGACCTGACCTGGCTGGGCCCTGGCACCCAGTGAGCTGCAGCTACTGTTTACATCAAGCTGTGACATGGCCAGACCTGATGATCTAGATTGGGGACTGAAGTTTCCCAGCTGGCAAGTCCCTCAGTAGAATGTCACAGCCAAGCCAGAGTACCCCATGGCTCTATAAGATTTCTGATGTGCAAGCTATGGCAGAGGTTGAAATGCCATCAGGTAAAAAAGTTCTTACCATTAGCTAGCTGTCTTATTCTTACTCATCCCTGTGAAAGCAAATACCTAAGGTTGGTCCGCTTTCTGATTGTGAGTGAAAAAAGATAAGGGCATTTACTGCAGCATAAGGACACAAGACAGCAAAGAGGAGCTCCACCCTCCTTGTGGCACATGCCTGAAGTAGTCCTGCTCATAGTGCTAAAGGACCTGACCTGGCCAGGCATCCACAACCATCTGGAAGCCTGAGGACTGCTGACTGGCCAGCCATCCCTACCACTCAAGGTCCTGTAAGGTCCTGACCTGGCCAGCTGTCTACTAATGCCAAGTGTGATGGAGAGTCCTGACCCAGAAAGCCAGGGTCCTAGATAGTTCTGACCTGGCCAGCCATTCCTATACAAGGATCCTAGAGGTACTATGTACTGTTGGTAAAGATCTAACACTCTCCTACTGGATGAGACCATATAGACTGGGAAGGGATGTTACCTGTCATGGCGCAGTGCCCGCATGTCCACGTAGACAGTGGTGGGGTCTGGGCCAGCTGTGCCCTGGAAAGGGAGCAGAAGAAATTCCTCAGGACCCTCACACTCCTCCTGGCTTCACAGCACTGATGTGGGTAGCTCCTCCCAGGCTCAGGGGGTGAGTTCACCTAGGAGGATAGTTCTGTTCCCTGCAGACATCTCCCAAGGCTCGGGGCCCCTGGGTTTGGGAGTCCTCAGGCAAGGCTGATGCTGTCCCTGTGAACACCCACAGGCTTGGTATCAAGTGGGGTGTTCAATAACACTGAATGATAACTAATCAAACCATGTTCATTTCAGTTCTAATAACCTCCTATTTTCCCTAGTCTCACTGGGATGAAAACACCATTGTGGTTTGGGGATTTCTACCAAGCAGGGCTGGCCTCTCACTAATTCTGCTAGGGATGGAGCCCAGCAAGGACTCTCAGAGGAGACAGAAGGCTGGGTCTCATCTTGACTTCTAAATCTTCCATTTGACATCAGTCCTGGTTAAAGGACAGTTTGTGCCATTTTACTGGATATAGAACATCAGATTAAATGAGCACTCTTGACAAACAGCACTCCCTAAAGATCTCAGCAACATCATGTACATGCACCCTGGAATTTAAACAAAATCTTCTTCATGAACCTTTCCTTCCAAAGTAATGTTATAAACTGCTATCTTTGAAAATAGTTTTAACTTTAAATTTGGTCACAAAGGAAATTTGTAATATGTCAAATGATGTCCACTATGAACAACAGAAGATAATAAAAGAAACACATATTTGTCTGGAATTCACGAGGTCACGTGAACTCATGGGGCTGGGGTGGGGGGTGGCACATAGACAAGCACTAGCAAGCTTGAGGGTGGGTCAAGGTCATACCTGCTCAGCCAGCTTTCCCAGCCTGTTGGGCTGACAGAGGCCAAGGAGGCCAGCAGAGGGAGACAGGGAGGAGACAGCCATAGGAAACACAAACAGAAGGGCACAGGCCCCATGAGAAATGAATGGGAAGAGAAAACAAAAGACATCACTATATAAGAGCAAACACCAATATCCCGTTAGGAGCTGTGCAATCACACATGACATCTGCACATATTCCAATGAACAGAACAGATGCCCTTCTGCACCTAGCAAGGAGGGCACTGGCTTCAGATGCAGGGCAAGAGCTCAACCCAGACTCTATGTGCCAACCACAGGATAGATAGCAGATTGAATCCATCCAACCTTAAGGCTCAGAGCAGTCAAAAGCCTTTCAGTGGGTGAGAGGACATCAGTGAAAAGAAGGCCTTATGACAGTGTGGCCCCTGCTTGGTGACATGCCCTACACATGCTGTCAAGTGAAGCTGGGCATGTGCTGTGCAGATGGTATGGGAATTCAGGGCCACAGCTTTACAGAGGGACAAGAGGGTTGTCTGCCTCCTGCATAGACACAGGAATACAAATTCAGGAGTGCTAAGGTAGGAGGCCTGCAATGGGCATGCCAGTCCCTGAAATTTCCTATTTCCTTTGTGTCTTACTACAGGTTTAAAAACACATTTAAGTCAATGCATATGATCACATTTACCAGTGAACCAATTTAAAATTGTTAGATGTCTTAAAACAGTAATTTCAGTCTTTTGCCTTTAAAAAAATTAACTGTATATTATTATGACCAACTTAAAGATGCTTAACAGTAGAACAACGCTGTTCAAACACGTTTGTTTTCATTTTAATAAGCCTTTCTTCATCAACAGAACATAGCTCTCAAAGCTAAACAACTATGTGGAAACAAAACACCAAATGCTCAGAGATAGAGAAATAGACCAGGCAGGTACAAAGCCACACAGGGTTATGAGGGGATCTGCTGGCCCCTAGCTGAGTTAGCAGGAGATGCTGCCAACCCAGGTGCATCACCTTACCTGGAGGCAGATGGCCACATTGACCCTGCATCCAAAGGTGGTGCTCACGGCACGTGCTGGGAGGCCGAGGTCCTTGAATAGCTTGGAGAAGGACTGTGTCAGTGTGATCCGGGGCCGCTCCTCAGCCACCACCATGCATGTGCGCACGCATGACAAGTTCACACCCTTCATCTGCAGAGAGGCAGGAGTTGTCCAAGGTCCTGAGTAGACTATCTTAAGAAATTTCTGTGTGGGACCCATATGGGGCTTATCCCACCATCTGAGGGCAAAGGGCAAGGAGCTGCCATGGGAAGAGGAGTCTGCACACAGCAGCTCAGGGTCACTGTGGCCTGCAGCACCTGGCTGGCACTCACCCTGAGGGCACCTGTCTGTGAGCCCAGGCCCTTGGTGCACATCTCCATCACTGAGTACGAGCAGAAGGTGACTCGAGCCTTGTACTGGCTGACCGCCGATAGCCACAGGGACACATTGCTCTCCAGCTCCAGTGGGGGCACCAGCACCGATTGGTGTCCTGAGTAGACACTATAGGGCAGAGGGCAGCTAGGAAGGAGGCAGGGGGTACTGTTCTTTCCTTCTTTAAGGTCATCTTTTCTAGCTGGGACAGGGTATAGGTCTGCTCTAACATGAGTGGGGTTTCAAGAGAATACATGCTGTGGTCAGAGGCTGGGGTAGCAGGTAGGTCCCACTGCTCCTCTGTACACTGCAGACCAGGGACACCCACAAGGTTTCCTACTACTGGAGCACTCACTATCTTCTAGCACTTGAAGGATGCAAGTATATTCGTACCAAGTTAACAACAGATACTGTTTGCATTTAATAAAAAGTGCTGTTACTATTTTCTCAACTTCAGACCCACAGTCCCAATCACTCGATCCCAAAACAAGGCTACTCTCCCATCTCTTCAGCTTCCAGGGTGCTCAAAAAAGCTATCTTAGAAGGCAAAAGGAGTGGCTGCCAACCACTCACCTGCACAGACACCACAGGGCAAAGCCGAGGCCACAGTAGGGGTCCAGGCAAATGGCAATCTGCCGCGAGGGGTACAGCTCACACTGAAGCTTTATGGAGCGGCACAAGGCACTGGTGGCTGCATGTGACATCTGAAGGATAAAGAGGGGTAGAAGGGTAATGTCCCTGTGTTCCATAGCCAGATGGACATGAAGTTCCACACCGCCAACCTTCCTGGAAAGGTAGCTGGCTCACATCCAAAAATAACCTAAACAAATCAGGAAGTGGCTGAGGAAATTATGAGACAATGGAACTTTAATTGTACTGCTAGCCCCTAGCAAGGAAACTGACTCATCAAAGCCACCTGTCTCTGGGGCCTGCAGAGTCACCACTCAGAAAGTTTAGAGCAGGGGTGGTGAACCTACAGCAGGCTGTTACCACTGATAGCTCTAAAATGTTCAGCATCACAGGTGACCTTTACCATGGGACACAGGTTAATCTAATTTGGGGGTTCATTAAGAAATGATGTTCCATCAATGGATGAATGGATAAAAAGAAGTGATTTCTTAAAAAATATAATGGAGTACTACTCTGCTATACAGGACAAGCTTCAGACATTTCTAGGTAATGAATGCACCTTAACAGACCATTCTGTTAAGTGAAATAAATCAGACACACATGTGTACATACCACATTCTCACTGAAAGTATAAGGACCAAAATACATAATAGATATTGTGAAATTGGATAAAAATATCTAAATGGGAAGGTGAGCTAGGAGGAGGAAAAGGGAAAAGGTGGATGGGAAAAGAAAAAAAATGATTAGAAGATGAAAAAAATGGAAACAAAGTCTTTTAAATAGGAAAGGGAAGAGGGGCTGAAGGGAGGGCCGGGGAGTGGGAGGAGAAAAAGTCAAGTTATATTACGTCAGGTTTAAACTCCCTATTGTTGTAGAAAGCTAAGTTAGATAGAAATAGTATAGGCAGTCAGACATGGGTAGGCCTTCAAGGAGATGGTAGTAAGACAGGATACCTTGCAACTACGGGAGAGAAGGGCACTCTTGCTGTGGGCCAGACCTCAAGATAGAAGACTGAACAAATGGAGCCATATACTTCCCTACAGATGGACATCAGGGATTAATATTCTAAACTGGTAACAATCACCTTGAAAAGCCAGTTGTCACTGACCCAACCCCTTACAGGAAAAGCCCCTGCTCTTTATCCACTCTCACTAATTATAGACTCAAGTCCTCATTTGATCATGATACAATCAATTTTACCAGAGCAATTGCGCTTGTAATCTTATTGGCTGATCATAGTTTTGTTCCACCTCATGCCCATCTAGTGAGTTTCTGTTTCCCACTTTGGGCGGGCCTTGTGTCCTGGATTTGGTCTAGAAAAATCCCTAAAAAAGACAGGTGCTTGGGCAACCCACTCAGGTCCCCTTCTGTCCCTCTCTCAGACAGAAGCTTTCTTTCCCCTACTAAATACATTCTGCTCTTAACCTTCTTCACTTTTAGAGAACAATCTTTCAGGTTGGAAGGTTCTTTCCCTTATATCACTATGATGAATGTAACCATTATGTATATCTAAAATGTGTAGGGTCTGCCAAATAGCTATGTAGATTAAAGTGGCTGCTTAGGCAGATGCAGGCACTGGAGTGTGATCCCTGGCATGTTGCACTGGACCACCTCTCAGGCGCATTGAGCTGGTGATTGAGATTAGGCCTCGTGGCGTGTGCCTATAATCCGAGCTCTTAGGAGGCTGAACACAGGCAGATCATTATGAGTTGGATCTACATAGTGAGATCCTGTAGGGCCTTGCTGTGATGGCTTAAATCCAGACTCTTAGCATAAGTATGGCCATGATAAACTTTAGCTGACTCTGGAGTTGTAAAGTAACCATATGAAGGAAATATACCCTGAGAAACCACTGACCCTAAACAATAACAGGAAAAAAGTAGCCACAGGAAAAAAGCAGCCAGGTGTATAGAAAGAAAAAAAAAAATCTGTTTGCTAGGTAGGATGGGTGCTAATCTGTTTGATGAGCAACATATATTGCATATTTCCTTTATATAGTTTCATGTCCTCTGGTCAGTACTACTCAGCTGGACTCTGAAACAAGGGTCTATTCTGATGGCTGCTAAGCCCAGCTAATAAAAAGATCTTCAAATTTTTAATTGGCTACTTGGATTCCTATATTGATTACAAGCCCATAACACTTACTAAAAAAAAAAAAAAATAATAATAAATAAATAAAATGTGGAGAAGGACATTCAATAGTTCACCTTACAATGTATAACTTACGTGAGACTTTGAGCCTAACCAGGCCACATTGCTATAGGAAGCTAAATTAGATAGAAATATTACAAGCAGTCAGACCGGGCCAGGCCCTCAAGGAGATAGCATGGAAGACAAGATATATTGCAACTGTGAGAGAGATGGATGCTCCTGCTGTGGGCCAGACCTAAAGACCAAAGATGGAACAAATGCTGACCTCCCTAAAAATAAGCATCAGTATTAACTATCACCTTGAGGAAGCCAGGAAGAGTTACTAATCCAACTGCTACTGGTTGGCTACCAGATAGACTCCTGTTCTTTATGCAGGCCCACTTGCTACATGACTCACTTCTCCATTCAGTTCTGGATTTGATCAATTTTATTTAAGCAATGGTGCTTGTAATCTCATTAGTTGACCATAGTTTCATCTGACCTCATGTCCACCTAAGTGAGTTCCCATGTTCTCCACCTTAGAGCCACCTAACCACATGGTTTAACTCTATAAAAGTCCCTGGAAGAGACTGCTTTCCAGGGACAACCCACTCAGGCCACCCTCTGTCCCTCTCTCAGACAGTAGCTTTCTTTCCCCCATAAATATTCTGCTCTTAAACTCAGTTTGTTCCTAAAATTCATTCTTCAGTTTTAGGGAACATGAACTTGTCCCAGGTACCTTTCAGGCTGGGAACTTCATTTCCTCTATATCAGTATGCTTGTCCTGGAGGAAGTCTAGCAAAAACTTAGTGTAAAAGGAAATGAAAACAGGACCACCTTAGTCCCAGTGGAACCTCTCCTGAGGCAGCAGGAGAGGTTTTGCTAAGATGTCTAAAGGAATGGTAACATGATGGCTAGGAAGGCCAAAGTATAGTATCTGGGATAGACTATAATGTCCTCACTAATCTTCTTAATCATTCCTTCCATTTGTCCTAGTCATGTTTTATGTTAGAGAATCTTAATAAAAGGCTGGAGAATATTTCAATTAAAACTTGTCCTAGAAAACCCCCTTCTTCCCCCTCCCCATTAGGTGTCCCTGCCAAAACCTCATGTAGTCATGGGGCAGCTTCTGAGTTTATGATTGATTATTGTGAGCCTGGATGCTTCACTTGCCTTGGGCCAGGTAATCTGCATTGCAATGTGAAGAAGGGTGAGAGGCTAGCTACCTGCCTGAGCTTCTGCCACTCCTTTTGGCTCTCTACACTTAGCAACCACCATGAAAGACAGCTCTCTGCCATGTGCCACTCTGTCTTGGAGCCAGCTGAGTATGGACTAAAACCTCCAATAACTGTGAACTAAATAAACCTTTCCTTTCTTCATTTTGAGTGTCAGGTATTTGTCTCAGCAACGAGAGAAGAATAACTGAGACACCTGCCATCTCAAAACTTTGTCTGTCTCATTTTCTTTTCATCTACCACACACACTCCATTTTTGGGACCTGTTATCTCACAGACACCAAAATACTGGCACACTGCCCAGTCTCCATTGCTGTCTCAGTGTGCCCTGGAGGTGGAACCAGCACAGCAGGCCCAGGGATCAAACCCCCAGCTATTTGGCCAGCCCTTGAAGGGACATCTTTTAAATTTAAAACAATGGAGATTGGTTATGAGGCTGTGAAACATGCTTATCAACAAGGACATTCTATTCATTTACATGTTTGGTCCTTGTAACTTGATAACTTTGGCTTTAGAACCCATGCACTCGAACCAGAACAGGAGATCTTGCTGGAATGAGAAAAGCAAAGATAGCTTGGATTCAGAATCTGACAATAGGTTGCCTGAGGAGACTACTACTTCAGGACGAGGGACCAATTGCAGAGTATGAAGGGAGGGATAGATCTTGTGGGAATTTTTCTGCTACCTCCAATCTACCTTACCAAAAACTGACCATAAAAAAGGAGAATTAGATTTTTCTCCCTTCTTTATCTCTCAAGTACATCCTATGCTACTCTCAGCTCCAACAGATGAGAAGTTTAACCCTTTTTTGGATCCAACTCAGTTAACTATCGAAAAACTTAACTATGCATTACCTAAGACTACAGTCATGGAAGCTTTTGCCCAAGCCAAACAGGAAGGTGATTTGGACACTTATCAGCCTTTTGCTATATACCCAGTTACAATTACTCAATTACTAGACAATCAATAAGATACCCAAGGTATGTTTGATACGGTCAAGCTCCATTATCCTCTAAAACCATTAAAGATTTAAAGTAGGTTTGTATTTCATATGGAGTGAATTCTTATACTTTGGGGTTAATTTTAGAATTGGCTCAATCTAAACATTTGATCTCCTGGGATTGGGGAATGAAAGTTCTCTATTTTGCTGAATTCCTTCAACTTAAAACTTGATAGAGGGGCCCGCCATTCTGAGATAGCCCATGGTGGCAGGCCCGAGCCCCAGCTTGGACCTACCCACCATCTCAACCCAGAACTCCAGCTTGGACCCTGCCCACCATCCCCACCTGGCCTTGTGGCAGCCTCAGACCACATCCATCCCCTGACTCATCAACAGCCCGAGCTCCCATTCCACCCACCTTACCCACCGGGTCTCACAACTGCCAGTGCAGAGATCACTGCTATAAAAAATGATAAAGACAAGGAGCAAGATCCAATCTCAAGTCCCAAGACCATCCAAAACAAATACAGGAGACACTGCCATAGAAAAAAAAAAAAAAAAAAAAAAAAAAAAAAAAAAAAAAAAAAAAAAAAAAAAAAAAAAAA
>PVJA010033987.1:10796-22999 GCA_004027025.1 Myocastor coypus | reverse complement strand
TTTTTTTTTTTTTTTTTTTTTTTTAATTTTATTTAATTTTATTTTTTTTCTTGTTTCAGAACCTTTGTTTGTTTATTCACTCATTTTTGTGGCCGGCTCAGCCCACCCAGAGGGCAGGGCTGGCGCAGCATGTGGTGCCGGGGATTGAACCGCAGTCGCTGAAGCTGCCCAAGCTTTCCCAAGCAGGCGCTTTAGACCACTGAGCCATCCCGCCGGGCCCCATAATTCTTGAAAAAAAAAAAAGAGTTAAATATATATAAAATTCAAGAGGGCTATGTAAAGCCCATTTGCAAAAGACCTTCATGAGCCAGTATGGTGGCACATACCTATAATCTCATCCCTTAAGAGGCTGAGCCAGGAGGATCACAGATTTTGAGGGCTACACAGCAAATTCAAGGCTGGTTTGACTGATGGCAAGACGCTGTTTCAAAAACCAAAACAAACGATCTTCATTATGTAGTAGTCACCCAAGCCACCCCTCTGCACCCCTAACTGAGAAGTAAGAGTGAGGTGCCAGGTGCAGGTGTGGAGCAGGGCACAAGAGCTCCCGGTGGCATGAGTTTGAGTGCTCCTCCCTCCCAGTAGCATGAGTTCCGGCTAGGAGTGCGGCTGTACTCTGAGGAGCAGCCACAGGAAGCTGTGCCCCACCTGGAGTTGGCACTGCAAGAGTATTTTGTGGCCGATGAGGAGTGTCGTGCGCTCTGCGAGGGACCCTATGACTACGATGGCTACAACTACCTGGACTACAGCGCTGACCTCTTCCAGGCCATCACAGGTGCGTGCTGTCCTGCCTCCCCTTCTGCCCAGCCTCCAGGGCTAACAGCTGTTGTTTTGACAGAGCTGCTACATCCTCATTCCTTCCTAAGTTCCTAAGTCTGGGAATCTGCTAGAAGGTTTTTCCACTTGAGCTTGTCCATCATCACCAGAATTTGAATCTTCCCTTTTTTTTTTTTTATGGCTTATTCAGCCTGCCCTGGGGTGGGGCTGGCACAGTATGTGATGCCAGAGATCCCTGAGGTTGCCTAAGCTTGCCTAAGCAGTTGCTTTAGACTGCTGAGTTATCTCACCGGCCCCAGAATTTGAATCCTAAGCATGACTTTCTAGTCATTTCTCATCTTAGATTCCTTTCAGATCATTATGTCCAGGTCCTCAGCTGTAAACAGAACTGTGTCACTGAGTTGGCTTCCCACCCAAGTCGAGAAAAGCCCTTTGAAGACTTCCTCCCGTCACATTATAATTATCTGCAGTTTGCCTACTACAACAGTAAGACTTGCTTTCTTTCCTTTTTCTCTGCTGCCTTAACTTTGAAGCTAAGTCAGAGCCAAACATGTTGGTACACCCCTGTGACCTCAGCACTCTGGGAGACTGAGGCAGGATTGCAGGTTTGAACACAACTTGAGCAATTAAGTGGTTTAGTGAAGCCCCAGTCTCAAAACAAAAGCAAAGAAGAGGCTGAAGGTGTAATTTAGCCAAAGTCTCTGGATTCATTCCCCCATACTGCAAAAAAAAAAAAAAAAAAAAACCACTAAGCCAGCCAGGTAAGGGTGCAGCTCTAGTTCCTCCTTAGCAGTCTGGCTTCTTCCTGGGCTTGGGAACTCTAGGACCTCTGTCTTTTATCCTATCCCATTGGTAATCTAAATCTGCATTTGAATTAAAGGTGTATCAGGGGCTGGGGAGATAAGCGGTGTATCAGGGGCTGGGGAGATAGCACCATGGCACAAGTGCCTGCCTGCCAAGTGCAAGGTCGTGAGTTTGAACCCCGGTCCCACAAAAATAAATAAACAAACAAATAAATAAATAAAGGAATAGCAAAATCAAAAATGTGCTGCGGTTTAAACCAGCTTCCAGGATGTTTTCAGCCACCCTGCCTAAGATACTCTTGGAGACTTGTCACTAGCCACACAATCAATGAATCATCAGGTCTTTACAGAGTTCCTCTGTATCCTGAGTGTTACAGCCTATTCGGGAATGCAGGGTGTCAGTAATTTGGGTCAAGGAGACCAAACACACAGACAAGAACTGTTCTATCAGAGGCACTATGTGTCTTTGTAATCTTCCTTCCCCTTCTCAAAATCCATGGGGAAGAAAGGTAAGAAAATGAGAACACTTCTGAAATTGGTTCAATGATTGAGTGCATTGAGGCAGGATATTGGCAAGTATTTTAATTTTTTGTGAATTGTTAAAGAGATGGTCACACAGAGGAGCCTATTTCCTATGTGAATGATAGACAGCATCAAGGGCTTGAGACACCTAAAAATCAGTTAGAGTCTCTGAATATTCAGTCCCTTCTCCCCTCAAGTCAAGCCATTGTCCTAAGTAGCAAGCAGGCACCCTACTGACCTGCTGTGCCCTAAGCTTCACAGGGACTGAATGCTATGTGTTTTTGGTGCTCAGCATTAGACCCTTTCAGCCATTTGTTCTTGTTCTGCAGTTGGGAATTACACTCAAGCAATTGAATGTGCCAAGACCTACCTCCTCTTCTTCCCCAGTGACGAGGTGATGAGCCAGAACCTCGCCTACTACACAGCTATGCTTGGAGAAGAGCAGGCCAGCTCCATTGGCCCCCGCGAGGTGAGAACTGCTTCACTGAAGGTGGCTGCCTGCTGATCCCAGCCCGAGCACAGAAAGGTGGGGCAGCAGAAGGCAGCTTAGGGCAGGGCCAGGGTTCCTGTGCTCGCCCATCACGCAGCATGAGCCACTGGGGCATTGTGCCAGCACCTCACAACATCTCGCCCCAAAAGCAGAACTGTAAAGCGACTTCTCTGCCCCTAGTGGCACCTTGACCTCAACACTTGATGACATTTGGCTAGGCTCCATTACAGTCTCTGTCATGCTTGGTTCATATGTCAACCACCTGTTTTCTGCCTGTCTTTCTCTCCCCATCCTGCCTTCTCATTGCTATTGTTCTCTCCCAGCTAGCAGCACTATTCCTACCTCAGTGTAAAAGCAGGAGAAAAATCCATGTCCCCACAAGGACCACTTCTCTGGGGTGAACACCCAGATTCCTCCTGCCTAACTCTGGAGTCCCAGGTCTCCAGTAGAAATATTCCTGCCAGCCGCTTGTGTATAGAGACCTTTCCTGTAATTGTCCTGTCTGACACTAAGCATCTGGCTCTGGGGTGACACGTCTATCTCTTTGTCTTGCTTAATACATCCACATGCATACACATACACATTTTCATTTGCCCCTTTATCAGTGAGACCAGGATGGAGAAAGAAGATAGCTCATGTGGCCAGTTACCCAGTTACCACCGTTAGCTGGCGTTTGCCTCCTGTAGGAGGGAGCTGGCAACTGTTGGGGTCCTGTGTAGACCAGGCCCTGTGCTGGGTGGCCTCAGTCCATCATCTTAGTCAGTGCAGCTGTCACAGTAACGATGAGGTGACTTGTGTGGTGGCCTATGGCTGCTGCATGGTGACTGGAATCTCTTCCTTACTTTGTCCCTAATGCTGGCATGGTCCCTGATATATCACTGGCACTCAGAGACCTGGACTAAGTGACTGTGGTACAGAAGTAGGATTGACTCCCTAGTAGTCTAATTGAATTACTGGAGAAGATTAAATGAGATAACACATGTGGGTTGGCATCTAGTGCTGGGTGAAGGAGGCAAATACTTTAAACTCCTGAAAGAGAATATTTCTATCCTCTGGGGTAATCGCAGTAGCTGACTGGACTACTTTTAAAGGCTTTCCTCTTTAAACTGCCCCGTCTTTATTTCAACTGATGATGCCTTCTTTATCCCTTCCTTTCTTTCTGCTGCTGCTTGGAGACTAGCAGGTCACCTAGGAAAAGCTGTGACCCCAGAAGGGTCTCAGTTTCCCTGCCCTGGGTAAGCATACATGCAAGGGCAGAGTGCCAGGACCAGCAATTCTGCAGCTACAAGTCTCCAAGGAAGGAAAAGGTCTGGTCAGTTGGGGAGGCAAGAGGCAGAGTAGAAAGCATGTGGGCCTGAGGGCCAGAAAGACTTGGATTTGGATGTAGGTCTCTGTTCCCCTACTTCCTCTGCTGTCACCTTAGACAAGGGGCACATCCCCTCTGCTCTTCAGTTTCTTCATCTGTAGAACAATGGCGACAGTGTCACCCCAGGGGTGTTGTAAAGATTGAGTGAGTTATGGGGGCCAGCAGGATGGTTCAGCGGTCTAAAGCGCCTGCTTAGGAAAGCTTAAGCAACCTCAGGGACCTCAGTTCAATCCCTGGCACCACATGCTGTGCCAGCCCCACCCCCAGGGCAGGCTGAGCCGGCCTTAAAAAAAAAAAAAAATTGAATGAGTCACACAGAGTCGCCTGGCACCTGGGTTCTCCGCCTAAGCGTAGCTCCCTTGTGTGTGGGGGGAGGGGCAGGGGGTGCCCCTGTGAAGCATCTTTCCGGATCCCTGATGGTCACCAGATTTTCTTTCCTAGAGATTGTTCAGGATTGGGGAAGGAAAGAAGGCTTTTTCCTCCAAGGCCAACCTGGTTACATTATTTTGAGAAGTATTACTTGTGCCAGGAAGGAGGAGCCCTTGAGCACAGAATAGAGGCCTTTGTCCAGGCTGGGAAGCACACCTCTCATGATGGTGGGGAAAGGAGGTCTCAGCCACAGAGAGAGGAGAGGGGTGGCCACGTGGCCGAACTGGGCTACAGGAGATTCCTCCTCGGTCCCGCAGAGTGCCCAGGAGTACCGCCGGCGCAGCCTACTGGAGAAGGAACTGCTTTTCTTTGCTTACGACATTTTTGGAATTCCCTTCGTGGATCCGGTGAGCCAGAGTCGGGTCTAGAGAGGGAACGGGCAGCTCCAAGCGGCTGGGAGGGGTGCTGTCCTGAGGAGCCTGAGCCTAAAGTAAAACCTTGAGGATGGGCAACAGCCAAGAAGATGGAGGAGGACCCTGGTGGCGAGACACAGCCGAGGTTCCAAGCATTCCCCTTTATCTCCGGGCCTCTCTTGCGTCTTGAGACCTGACCTGAAGATACACTGCTCCTCTGCCTGCTTGCAGGACACATGGACTCCAGCAGAGGTGATCCCCAAGAGACTGCAGGAGAAACAGAAGTGAGGCCCTTGAAGAAACTGCATGATTGGATCGGTCTGATGAAGCACTAAGGCTTCCTGCGCCCAGGCAGATGGGAACTCCTGGCCAGGGGTGGGCAGGTCCAGTCTGGGAAGTCCGGGTGGGGAACACAGGACCAGCCCTGGCCCAGGGACAAGAGCCGCTGTGTTTACAGGTCCGAACGGGAAACCGCTGTGCGCATCTCCAAGGAGATTGGCAACCTCATGAAGGAGATTGAGACCCTGGTGGAAGAGAAGACCAAGGAGTCTCTGGATGTGAGCAGGCTGACCCGGGAAGGTAAGAGGATGGAGGGTGCGGTGGGGCACGGCAGTCAGGCAGGGCACCCATTTCTGCTGGATGGCGTATAGCTCACTGAGAGCTGGCTTGCACACCTTAGCTCGGCAACTGTCCTGTCTCACGAGAGGGGCGTTTTTTTGTTTTTTTTATTTTGTGGAACCGGGGATTGAACTCAGGTCCTTGAGTTTGCCAGGCAAACACTTATTCTACTGAGCTATCTCCCCAGCCCCCACGAAAGGGGCTTTTGAAAGATGCCTGTGTGTTACTTAAGTAAGCAGGGACTTGTACTGTCCCTCACCCCAAACTCTTTTAGCCTTGACTATGTTACTAAGACTCAAAATTCCCTGGCTTCTTTGGCTCCCCTTCCTCCTCTGCCCCTGCCCCTGGTCCAGGAAGGCCTCAGCAATGGCTCCACCCTGCCTGAGCCCATCTTTCCCACTGTCTTCCTTTGCCATTGCCTTGGTCCTCCTTAGGCCATGCCACCTCCTGAGGGTGCCTATCTGTCTGGGTTCCATCTCTCCCTGCCCCTCCTCATGCAGGTGCCAGGCTCATCTTCTGGGCATTGGGACACTGACCCTATTCCCCTACCTTTTGGCTCTCTTCTGCTTGACAGCAGTCTACTTGCACTGAGCATTGTGTGACTGTGTGTGTGTGTGTGTGCACGTGTGTGCACATGTGCCCATGCGTGCTGTGCTCAGATGGGGCTGAAGCAGATCTCTAGAATGTCTCCACTGGAGACATCAAGGAACCTTGAGGAGAAATAGTGGCTTTTGCCCTGCCATTGCAATTCACAACAGTGAATCTTAACAGAATTAACATGTGAAAACTGTGTCTTATCATTTCTTTGTTATTTCTGTTGCTTCTTATAACTGCCTGAACAGTGGGTTAAGCAGATGGTTAGAATCTTTATCTTATGAGGGGCTGGGGAGATAGCTCAGTAGAATAAGTACTTGCCTGGTAAGCTCAAGGGCCTGAGTTCAATCCCCAGTTTCGCCAAAAAAAAAGAATCTTTATCTTATGTAGATGATGATGATGATGACACTGTTGACTGCACAATGGTAGCCAGCATTTTTGAGCATTTACTGTCAGATATTATTCTAAATTTTAACTTTCCTTATTTTATTGTTAACATGAAACTAATAACTAGATGTCTGAAAGTTGACAATAGTTTTAATTAAATAAAATGAGTCTCAGAGAGATTGAGTGGCCCAGCTCAGGTCATGCAGCTAGTAAGTAGAGGACCCAGGAACAAGACCCAGTTCTGACTGGGTGCAGACCCCAAGGCTGTGTATGAGGTTTGCTCGCCAGCAGCCATTTAATGGCAAAGGAAGGACCAGGACTTGGGTCTCATCTTTAACTCCAAGTTGCATCCTCAGGACCTCCTTCCCTGTGGGAGTGATTGAGTGGGAGAGTTCTCTAGAGAGCAGGAAACAACTGGAATTCGATTCCTGACAAGGAGGTGATGAGGAGAGCCGCTGCAGGGCTGAGCTGGCCTCTGCTTTGCAGGGGGACCCCTGCTGTATGAAGGCATCAGCCTTACCATGAACTCCAAACTCCTAAACGGCTCCCAGCGGGTGGTGATGGACGGCGTGATCTCCGACACCGAGTGCCAGGAGCTGCAGAGACTGACCAACGTGAGGAGCACAACTACTCCTCCCCCAGGGTGCACTGGTCCCTTTCCAGAAGCCTTTTAGAAATTGAGCCTGTGCCTGCCCTATGCTGCTTGCAGCTGACCACCTTCTCTCAAGCACTCAGCAGCCCTGGCTCACTTCACATTGTCTTTGGACCTTACAGGCAGCAGCAACTTCGGGAGATGGGTACCGAGGCCAAACCTCCCCACATACCCCCAATGAAAAGTTCTACGGCGTCACTGTCTTCAAAGCCCTCAAGGTAAAAATAAGTTCTGACCATTCTAGAGTATGAGAACAGGGCTGTCTGACTCTGAGGGGCAGAGGAAAGGGGAATCACAGGTTTGGGGAAGGATTGGGGATTATGATGGAAAAGGGAAAGAGATCTTACTCCTGACATGCCAGTTGTCATGGAGCAAGAGTAACTTATGCTAAGTGAGGTTAACTTGAATCCTGGCAGTTAGACCAAGTATGCTGAGATGAGCAGGACAAACTGATCATCAAAGCTATGGGATGTTGTCTGAAGAATGGTGCAGGCCAGAGGGCTGTTTTCCTAAGCAGGATACATGGGGTACAAGAAGGCAGAAGGAATACGGCAGGGTGTCAGATATGGGGAGCAGAGAGATTGCATTCTCACAGGGCTTGGGAGGTGCTCAAGGCATGCGGGTTGAGGCCTCAGTGTCCCTGCAGCCCACAGAGGGCCTTAGGGGAGCTGATGACTGTCTCCTTGGCAGCTGGGGCAGGAAGGGAAGGTTCCTCTGCAGAGTGCCCATCTGTACTACAACGTGACTGAGAAGGTGCGGCGCGTCATGGAGTCCTACTTCCGCCTGGATACCCCCCTCTACTTCTCCTACTCCCA
This sequence comes from Myocastor coypus, assembly GCA_004027025.1. Classification (NCBI taxonomy): domain Eukaryota; kingdom Metazoa; phylum Chordata; class Mammalia; order Rodentia; family Myocastoridae; genus Myocastor; species Myocastor coypus. The sequence continues at coordinate 15,193 of PVJA010033987.1, read as the reverse complement.
CCTGGTGTGCCGCACAGCAATCGAAGGTGGGCGACTCACCCCACACCCTCCTATGAGCACGCCATGCCTGCACTGCTGGACCCCGGGGACACAGAAGGAGTGGGCTGCTGTCCCCTCACCCTAGTCAAGGCGCTGGCACACACAGCCGGGCCGCAGCACAGTGTTAAGAGCAGCAGTAGCTTGGAGGAAGTCCCACAAGCCTACCTGGGAGCTAGAGGCTTTCTGGAGGGGTGGTGGCAGTTGATGGGCCGAGTACAGTGGTGGAGTTTCAGGGGGGTGGGGTAGATGCAAGCTGGAGGGCCCAGCAGACACCCAGAGATGGAGGTGCTGTATCCCAGTAGCTGAGGAACTACGTAAGACTGTGCAGTGTATCCCAGACTTGGTGATTTGTCTCTTCAATCAGGCGTAGGCTATAGGGCAAGTTCTGTGTTCCTAATTATTAAATACCAGGTTTATGAGAGAATGATTCACTTTTACAAATCAGGCGCCGGGTTGTTTCTCATTCCCTCACTCCCAGGAGTGAGGCCCAGCTGGTTTGTAGGCCTTACACGTGGCCCGCAACAGCTGTGGCTGCCGTCACCAGTGGAAGGCCCCTGGCATTGACAGGCCCTTGCCGGGTAGCTTCCCTCCCCCTCAGAATGCTTGGTGTTCTCTGAAAGCCTAGGCACAGCCAAAGGAATGTATCAGATGTAAGACTGTGTCACCGAGCCTGAAGGTAGGGAAGCACTGGGCTAGCCAGCAGGAAGTCAGCCAGGGTCATCAACAATAGCGCACTCAGCACAACCTTCATTTGTGAAAGGTTTTGCTGCCGCTGTGTCCAGGGATTGCGTGAGTGTGGGCCAGATGGAAGGCCAGGCAGGCAGTTGATCAGGAGGGGGCTCAAGGGACAGGATGATGGTTCACTGTTGGGCCCATGCACGGGAGTAGAGAGAAGCCGTCATGAGGTGTGGGGAGGATGGAAGAGCCCAGTGGCTGGCTGGACAAGGAGGGGCAGGTAAAGGGGCATCCTCCATGCCCACCCTGCTCTGGGGAAGGGGTGTCTCATGTCCGGAGCTGTCTGCTGGCATTATACTGTAAACCCAGCTGCTGTCTCTTGTGTTCCCAGCGCCCCCTCCAAAGGTGACTCCTTAGATGTCAGAGCTGCTATAGGTCCTACCCTCTCCTCCTGCAGCCCTCCTACAGGGGTGACTCACTGGGCCCTGGACCTGTTTCCCTCCTGACTCTGTTTTCTCTGTGCCTTCCTGTGTTAAAGAGCCACAAACAGGCCACTTGGCCCGGGATTGGTCTCATTGCAGACCCACCCTGTCCTGGCCCCTAAACTGTGGCTTACACAGAGAACCCCCACACCCAGCTCATGACAGTTTCCATAGAATCCACACTCACCCTGTGTCAATGGAGAACTGCCACAGCTCCCGCACGCCCCAGACTAACCCAGATTGCCTTGGCCCCAGAGACGCAGGCTGAGAGAAAAGACAGCAGTCATCCAGTCCACGTGGACAACTGCATCCTGAATGCAGAGACCCTCGTGTGTGTCAAGGAACCCCCCGCCTACACCTTCCGGGACTACAGGTGAATGGTCCAGGTGGCAGGTGTGGCGCAGCCTTCCGTGCTCACCCGTGAGGCCCTGAAGCGCCCTCTCCTCACCTGCTCACCCTCAGCGCACAGTGCACACACAGCTGGAGCCAGCTTCCTCAGCCCCACCCTCAGCTAGGGAGCTGGGCAGTGGGAAAGAGGCAGTGCAATGTGGCAGGCAGGGCTGTGGGAGGGGGCGGCACCCAGCACCCAGACACGAGCATGAGGAAATCTCAGGGGCAGGGGTGGGTATTGGAAGGGCCATGAAGTATTTGTGGCTTTGAAGAATTGTCTTGAAAGCTGCTTCCCTATGGAAGACCACCCTGTAGCTACTGGACAGGCACCTGGGTAAGGGGAGGAAGGGGTCATATTGGGGTGTCTTGCCTTTCCCAGTGCCATCCTTTATCTAAATGGGGACTTCGATGGCGGAAACTTCTATTTCACAGAGCTGGATGCCAAGACCATGACAGTGAGTGCTGCTTTGTTTGAAAACTACCCAAGCTTCCCTGTGGCCAGTGCCCCTTTCCCCACCTGGGAGCTTTGAGATCTGTTGGCTCTGCCTTAACTGCCATTAGCTCTGGCCTCCAGGAAACAGAGCTGAAGTTGCCCATGGTTTTTCTGTCTTTGCTCTGTCTTCCTCGTTTTGACCCCTGTAGGCAGAGGTCCAGCCCCAGTGTGGAAGGGCGGTGGGATTCTCTTCAGGCACTGAAAACCCACATGGAGTAAAGGCTGTCACCAGGGGGCAGCGCTGTGCCATTGCCCTGTGGTTCACCCTGGACCCTCGCCACAGTGAACGGGTAAGAACAGTGGCGTTGCAGTTCATTCCTGGGAGGGTCCTTGTTCTACTTCCTCCTTCCCCAGATCCTGCTGCTGGGGCTGTGGTCATGAAAGGAACACTGGGCTTGGGACTCGCAGCTCCAGCACTGTCCCTGTGGTCACACTGCCTCATCCTCCTGGGCCTTCTTCCTGCCCGGCAGCAGGGTCCAGGTGGGACGCGGCCCAAGCAGGAGTGGTGCTGACTCCTTGGTTCCATCCTTGGACACACCTCAGCTGTCTAACTCAGGGTGCAGGGACTGCTGGGAAAGAATGGGACTGGGGGCCAGAGAAGGGCAGGCACCTGGCCCCCAGCCTCGCTGAGTAGGCAGGTTTTGTCCTCACAGGACAGAGTACAGGCAGACGATCTCGTGAAGATGCTGTTCAGCCCAGAGGAGGTGGACCTCCCCCAGGAGCAGCCCCTGCACACCCTAGGGGAAGAGCCCCAAGCCAGACAGGACTTGGCCTCAGGCAGTGAGACGATGCACAAGGATGAACTATGACAGCACCAGGCCACACACAGACAAGCAGTGGGCACACAGGGAGGAGCTCCCTCCTGCCTACTGGCCTGCCCAGCCCCGGGGGCCATGGAGCAGAGGGCACCCCGTTCTGCTGCCCTGCTGAGGGAACCCTGCTCATCACCTTCCCCATGGTGCTACTGGTCTTGGAGGGGACACAGAAGAACACCACTTCTCTCTGGGCCTGGCTGAAGGCTGGGAAATGGGCGCAGAGCCACCAAAGGGCCTACACAGGCAACTGGATGGCTGCAATAAAGTATTTAAGATGTCTGTAGACAACCAAAGGATATATGATAGAGGTTTCTGGTTTGGTTTGTTGAGAGATGAAAAGGTGCTTCTTCTGCCTCCATCATTTGATGGAAACTGCTCTGAACAGGATGCAGTGGCCCATGTGCCCAGGCTGGCTGGAGCCCAGCCTTGGTCCAGACACCTGGCCAGGCACCTTGGGATTATCTGCATAAGAGGGATAATAGTCCTTGCTCTGCCCACCCTCCTGGGCAACATGTAGCCCAGGAACAGTGTCGGAGGTGACAGCACTTTGTTAACTGAAGCTCTGGGTGAGTGGCTGGGATTATCACTAATCCCTTTCTGGCAGGGAGTGGCAGTCAGCAGTGCTCTGGCATGTTGTCCCCGTGGTAGCCACATGCTTTCTGCTCTGCTGGCTGGCCCCAGAACTCCACGCCTGAGGGCTTCCCTTTGCAGAATGACATTGTAGGAGACAGAATGCAACTGGACATTCAACTCCTGGCATGTCCCTAGCACCAAGCCCATCATGTTCATTGTGCTTGAGATGTCATAGGGCAGGAAGTGTAGGAACCTGTACTCTGAGTAATCATTTAATCAGTCAACTAATATTTATACATTGAGTATCAGCTAAGCTCTTGGTGCTACAAACATAACAGGGAAGAAAAGCCCCACCTTTAGAGAAAAGCTTTTATAGGGGAGGCATAAATTAAATATGGGGGAAATGGCATGGGTGATTGTATCGGTGTTTGGTCCTCAGAAGTAGAAAATAAAACCAGCAGATCCCTGAGGCTGGAGGAACAGTCTCCCGGTATTTCAGAGTGGTACTGGGGGCCCAGGAGAGGTGAGGTCCAGGCCTGGGGGCCCCAGCAGGGTTTTGACTGGCAGCATTGAACCTTATAGGGTTTCATGCATAGCATGGAGACTGAGCTATGGGTGCAGGCATTGGACCCAAAACCGGTGGGGCTGCTGAGCAATGGGCAGAGGGGAAGATGGCTCGGGCCAGGGTTGGGTGAAGTTAGCACCCACCAGGCTGTCGGTCTGGTCTCAGAATAGGGCTAACAGGAAGTGCTGGTGGATTGCTCTGAGGTGTGAGGAAAACACCCAGGGCAAGCTCCCTCTTCCCCATAGCAGCAGGAGCCACTGGGTGTGTGTGTGTGTGTGTGTGTGTGTGTGTGTGTGTATGCCCAGGGCTGGCACAGCATGTGGTGCCGGGGATCGAACCGCAGTCCCTGCAGCCACCCAAGCTTT
>PVJA010033987.1:0-10696 GCA_004027025.1 Myocastor coypus | reverse complement strand
GGAAGGGAGCAGGGCTGGAGGGCGGAGAGACCCTGCTGAGACCCAGGCATCTTGAGAGACTATCCTGGGCCTGATGAGGGTGTCAGTGAGGGAGTGTGGTGAGCAAGCACTTCACCAAGAGATGTCGAGGCTGAGTGGCGTGGGTGAGATGGGCTGGCAGGAGTTGAGAGGGGGTGGGCAGAGAGCAAGCTCCCTGGGTTTGACAGCTTGGTACAGGTGCTTGGTGCTGAGCACAGGCAGCTGAACTAGGAAGGTGTGGTCACAGAAAGATGTTTTTTTAGGCTAGGAGAGTGCTGCATAAACTGTTTTGCCATGGGGACTGGTCTAGGCCTAGTGCTCACCATTCTTATCGCTGATCTCCGCATTCTGTCTGGACGACTTACCACCATGCAGAGTAAGAACACGTTAAAGGGGAGCTGGGGAGATAGCTCCAAGGCACAAGTGCCTGCTGGGCAAGTGCAAGGTCGTGAGTTCGAACCCTGGTCCCACAAAAAAAAAAAAAAAAAAAAAAAAAAAAAACCACGTTAAAGGAAATTGTGTGGACTCTGTGAGTGCCCTGAGCGGTGCCCTGAGTAGTGACTATCACTCTCCCATTTGGAATGGTGCAGCCTCTGGGTGTGTCTCTTCCCCAGGATAATGGCATCACAGTCCTCACTGCTCAGGACAGCCAAGGGAACTAACAGGGATGCCCACAAAGCCACCAACGCAATGTTAAGCACATGGCAGAGACCCAACATCACAGAAATCTACATCAGCCTCATTCTGTTTCTCTGGAAGTTTCCACATCAAAGCAGATGACCTTTTCAGTTTGAACACATGCAAACCACACACAGCAAACTGTCTTCGTTGAGCTCACAAAAGGCTAAATGTTTTCCATAGCACTGGACAAATGTCAGTGTGTGTCATTAGGCTGAGGTGAGTTATCCCAGAAGCAGGAATGAAGGAGGCCAATGTGACCCTAAAAATAACAGTGGATGGGAATCAGACTTCTGCTAGCCATGGTCCTCTCAGCATTTTATGTACTCCAACAGCGTTTCTCACCTACTGCCTGATCCTTGTAGAGTTTTTTTTTTTTTCTTTTTTCAGAATTTTTGTTTATGTTTATGGCTGGCTCAGCCTGCCCTGAGGGCAGGGCTGGCGCAGCATGTGCTGGAGATCAAACCAAGTCCCTGCAGCCGCCTAAGCTTTCCTAAGCAGGCACTTTAGACCGTTGAGCCATCCTGCCAGGCTCCTCTTTGTAGACTTCTGATGAACCTGACAGGGCAAATGATACTAGCTTTTTTTTTAAAACCAGGGATTGAATTTAGGGCTTCGCATTTGCAAGGCAGGCACTTGTGCCACTGAGCTATCGCCCTGGGCTGATATTCACTCTTTTTCAGTTGAGGAGCCAGGCTGAGAGAAGTTGAGGACCTTGCCTAATATCACACTGCTTCTCAGTGGCCGAGGTAAAGCTACAACCCTCGGCCTCTTGCAACATAGGTAAAAACACTTTTTAAAGAGTAACCTGTGTGAGCCGGGCGTGGTGGCGCATGCCTGTAATCCCAGCACTCGGGAGGCTGAGGCAGGAGGATCGGTGCGAGTTCTAGACCAGCCTGGGCTACAAAAGTGAGCTCAAGGCCAGCCTGAACTGCATAGCGAGACCCTGTCTCAAAAAGACAAAAAAAAAAAAAAAAGAGTAACCTGTGTGACCCCAAAGGAGTTTCAGATAGGTCTTATGGGAGGGAGGCAGTCACCAGGCTGCATGGGCCACCAGGAGGGGTAGGTGCCCATGGTAGAGAAGTCATTCTGGGTTAAGAAGAACCACTGCAGTAAAGACATGGCATCCACTAGGCTTTGACCATTGGGAGGGGAGGCCATCAGAGCAGCAAAGCCTTCTTTGGTGTAACAGACTCAAAACCTTGACAGGAAGGGATAGACAGAAGAGCTCCAGAGGAGGAAGCTGGCATCAAGGGCTCTGGGAAGCACAGGATGGAGGAGCAGGCAGGCCTCCTGCAGCTTCTGGGGTCTCATAGCTGCAAGACTCTGACACTGGGTGGTGGTCTCTTCCTCTCTGGCTCTCAGCTCTGATACCAATAGAAGGACTACAGGTGGTCTCTGAGGTTTTGGTTGGTTCTGACATTCCATTTCTGTATGGCCTTGAGGCTCCAGGGATCATATGTCCAAATTGAGTCTCCTGAGACTGGACTGAGTCCTGTATCTTCTTTGAAGAGAAGCACTTAAAGCAGGCAGGAGTAGGAACCAAGGCCCAGCTTAGGGAGGAACAGGAGTTTGCCTATAGGGAGAGTGTACCCCAGGCGGTTGCCAAGCGCAGCCCCAGCCTTCCCTAGATGTCATGTACCTTGTTCAACTATCACTGTTCTGAGATAAATGTGTTCAGAGGTAGGGACACAGTAGCTCCGTGGTCAGCTCAGGTCATCTATAAGGAGTATCTTATGTCTGCTGTCCCTCCCAGTGTGGAACAGGTCCCTCCCTCAGGAAGGCAAGGGAGTAGGGAGAGGCCAGGAGCTGGCACCACCCCCCAGAAGCCCTTCCTGCTGCTCCCCAGCAGGTCAGTCCCCCACCATAACCCAGAGAAGGTGCGCCTACCTGGGAGCTCCCTGGAGTATCAGAGGAATTAGCACACCGTCCCAGGAGTCATGGGTGTCGTCTCTCCCCTCTGGACTCTAGCAACAGCCTCAGCTTGCCTTGCTCCTACTGTCATGTCATTATCTGTGGCAATTTAGGGTCACTTCTCTGTCACCGCTCTAGACCCTACTAGTATTTTGGAACCCATGAGCCACATCGGGAGGTAGGCCTATGTAGACAGAGACCCTGATGGCTCTGACCTTCCTGACAGGATCTGAGGGACCTGGTGTGCATCCCAAAGGTCAGACAACGCCCACCCTTGGCCCCTCGGAGGGCAGACCACTACCCCTGCTCTGGGGGGAGCTACAGGCCATACCAGGGTCCCACGCCCTGGGCGGGCACACAGGACAGCTATTGTCCAGGCAGTGCCTGGCACCCTCTCATTTGCACAGCCATGTGAAGAATGCAAGGAAGCAGGCTAGGGACTTGTCACTTTGAGGGGGGCTGGAGTGGTGGGGAAAGACGTTTGCTGGGGTCACAACAACAGGACCCTGCAGTCCCCAGTGCAGGCCAGGAAAGGTGGATGGGCTGCTGAGGATGCAGGGGGTGGCCAGGGTCTTGTGGGAGTGGGGTCAGGCGTGTAACATTCCTCCGGCACCCACACAGCCATAGGGCTGAAGTGGACGTGAGGGGATTGCTAATGAGGTGGAGGAGAGTTAAACATTCCCCTGCTCCTGAGGACTGAGCCCCATGGGAAAGAGAAGGTGGGGGTCCTGGAAGGAGCAGCCTAAAAGCCAGAAATGTACAGATGCTACTGCTACCCCAAAGCTATTTTGGAGCTGGGGACCTGGCCCACTGTCCTAGGTCCCAGCAGGAGCTGCTGAACCAGCCAGCAAGGGGATTAATGGGCTGAGCAGTCCACCTTCTCTTAGGCCAATGCCAGAATCCTGGTGCTGTCTCCCCAGCTCCCCGCCAGGCCCCCTCCTGGACTGCAGCCAGCTCTGGCCCAGCCTCAGTGGGGCCCCTCTTCTGACCCATCAGATCTCAGACACCACCCCCATAAGCATATTCCCTGCTCTGGCCGGCTGGCCCCCTTATTTCTGGTGCACATGGATCCCAGCTCCCCAGAGCCCTTCTCCCCAGCACTCAGCTCCCAGCCTAATCTCCCCATATTTGACCTGAGAGGTTCTCCCTGATGTCTGAGTCTAGGTTTCCCTGCTGCAGGCTGGAATTCCCTTTCTGTCCTCACATCAGAGGGTAGGAAGCCTCAAAGGTCAGATCAGCCTTATAAGAGCAAAGCCCTAGGGGCTGGGGAAATAGCTCCGAGGCACAAGTGCCTGCTGGGCAAGTGCAAGGTCGTGAGTTCGAACCCTGGTCCCACAAAAAAAAAAAAAAAGAGCAAAGTCCAGCATCTCAGGCCTGGTGCTTAGGGTAGAATTTAGGGAACTTGAATCAGGCTCCTAAAGGGTGGGAAGGCCTGGAGTAGGCAGGGTCACTCTTCCCAGCCCTTCCCTTCTCCACCCCTGGGATCTACCTGGGTCCTAAGTCCCGCCCCTATCCCCAGGGGGGCTGGGCATGAGCTTTGCTGGGTACCCTGGCCTAGCTCAGGCAGCTGCTGTGGGCGGGCCTTTAGCCTGTCCTCCTGCATTCTGCAGCTCAGAGCCACTGCCTTTGCTGCAGCGGCGGCCGTCCCCTCTCCTCCTCTGCTGCTGACCACTCAGTGCCCCAGTTGTTCTCTCTCCTGGCCATGACCATAGCTTCCCGCAGGATCCTGGCCCAGCTCTGAGCCTTGGGGCCATTGGTCCCCACTCTTGGGCCATGGCCAACTCGGGTCTCCAGCTGTTGGGCTACTTCCTGGCCCTGGGTGGCTGGGTAGGCATCATTGCCAGCACAGCCCTACCGCAGTGGAAGCAGTCCTCCTATGCGGGCGACGCCATCATCACCGCTGTGGGCCTCTACGAAGGACTTTGGATGTCCTGCGCCTCTCAGAGCACTGGGCAGGTGCAATGCAAGCTTTATGACTCTCTGCTCGCCCTGGACGGTAGGCCTCAGGCTGGCAGGCTGGGAGGTGGGAATGGGGTGGGTTGGGGGTCTACGACACGCTTTCCTATGGTCTGCTGTCAGTGCTGGGCCCCACACTGCAATCCTCGGCATAATCCCCACTGCTGACCTCACGTGCCTGGGTACATCAGGAGCCAGGGGGCTCCAGGTAGGGGTCTGGAAGCTTTGGGTGCACTGAAACCTTGTGAGATAGCAGTGCTTTTGCATTCTGAGGTCCTACTCTGTAATGTGGATTACTAACGCCTTATTCCAAAGAGAAGGGGGCCCGGCACACCAAAGGCCTGAAACCCTTCCGGCCACTTCTTCCCACATTCTGTGTGTAGGCATGCTTGTGTACACAGAACTACTGTCCAATCCTCCACTCAGGCAAGTGCGCTGATGCACACACAGAAGCACCAAATACACACACAAGCACACATCCATGCACACACACACACACACACACACACACACACAGTTTTGGCCCATGCCCCATTCCCCCTGGGGTGTGGAGTTGAGGCTCAGACTGACTCATAAACAGGCACCTGTACTCTGACCTTTGGCAGGGCTACATGGCCACACTCTGCCAGGGACCCACAGGCAACCGGGCAGCGCTGCCCTTGACCAGCCCGCCACATGGGCCAGCCTGGCCATAGGCTCCTCTGCCCCCCCTCCCCCCAGTCTCCTGAGCTGGTCTGGGGCCCAGGACCAACCTGTACACCCTTGCTGGGAGCTGGGGAGCATCTGGTTGCTATGGTGATTCACAGGACAGGGGAGTAGGTGAACAGAGCAGAGGGGCTGCTGAGGGGTGGGGGTCACTGCCTGGGCTGGGCTGAAGTGAGCCTCAGACACTCAGCTTTTCCTTCCAGTTAGAGCTGCTTGGGAGTGTCCAGGCCCAAGAAAAAGCAGCAAAAAGGCCAATTCAAACTATCCTGTCACCAAAGTACCATGGGACCCTGCCAGAGGGACTAGAAATGAGGGCCAGCGGTGAAGGGAACCCAGCCCTACACCCTGCCTCCTACTCCATGGTCTCCTTTCACAGTCTTAACCACAGGGCAGGTGGTCTGGCCTCAGCCAACTCCTGCCCGGCCCCTCCCACAAGGCCCCTCCCACCAAAGATGGGACCCACACGGTGTCCCCTCACCTCCCCAGCCCTGCTCAGTGCAGCCCTGGCCCTGCCCTAGGTCACATCCAGTCAGCACGAGCCCTGATGGTGGTGGCCGTGCTCCTGGGCTTCGCGGGCATGGTCCTCAGCGTGGTGGGCATGAAGTGCACACGGGTTGGAGACAGCAACCCCATCGCCAAGGGCCGTGTGGCCATCTCTGGGGGTGCCCTCTTCCTCCTGGCAGGTGAGTGGCCCAAGTTGCTCCTCTACCCTCTCGGCCACAACAGGGTGGCTGCTCGGGGGACCGGGCACCGCTGAGCATCGCTCTGCCTTGTCTTCAGGCCTCTGCACTTTGACTGCTGTCTCATGGTATGCCACCCTGGTGACCCAGGAGTTCTTCAACCCAAGCACACCTGTCAATGCCAGGTGAGTGCCAGGGTTGGCTCTCGCTCCACCTATTCTGGGGCCACTTCTTCACTGTGTCCAGCAATCACAATTGGAAGAGGAAATGGGGAATGGAACCCAGCTGCTATCTGAGAAACTCTGGAGCAGGGAGCCAGGGTAGGTGTAGCCAGGCCCCCAATGGGAGCAAGAAGCCGGGGTGGTGCGTGTGGGGGGATGGGAAACCACAGGGACGTCCAAGGAGCCAAGGCCCTGGCTCTGAGAACTTTCTAATCCTACTGCTGCCAGTCTTGGTAGAATATTGAGAAAGTTACTTAATCTTTCCATGCCTGGCTTCTTCCTCCATCAGATGGAGCCAGAGCCCGAGTCCCAGCTCTCCCCAGATGATGCAGGTCAGGGGTAGTCAGTGCCTGGGCCAAGAGACTACTCAGTGCACCTGAGCTGAACTTATTTCTCCTGAAGGCAGCAGGGGAGGCGGCTTTTTACTGGAGGCAACAGTTTTATGGGATCTGGGAGATGAGACTGGAGCAAAAGGGGCAGATGGGGCCTGGCTGGTGGCCTTCCAAGGACCGCGCTTCACCCTAAGGTGGAAGAGGGGCAACCCCTCTTCTGTGGTGTGCAAAATGGAGGAAGGAGGCAGACCCATAGGGTGGCAATGGCAGAGAGCTCAAGGCCAGGAAGGTAGTGCTGGAAAGCAGATTTACAGATATTTGGGCGCTGAAACCGTCAGCACTCACAGGATAAGGGGCATCAGGGCTTTTCAGGGGCTCTCAGAAGATCTGGGCCACCCTGTTCATCTAAGTTGAGCCAGGAGCTAAGAAAGAAACATCTGAAACATTCTAACAGGCCCAGGGGCGGAGGGCAGAGAAGAAAAGAAGCCCGGTTCGTGAGCAAGTCTCCCAGCAGTCAGTGGAAGGGGGAGGAAAAGAGGGGGGCTTCCGGTGGGAGCCTGTTCTCTGGGAGGCAGCTACAGCCACAAAGACCTGCCAAACAAGGTCAAATCAAGGGCCAAGCAGAGACTCAGCCCTTGGTCCTTTTGACTGTCCCAAGGCCGCCTGGATCGGGTGCATCCCAGCCTCTGCGTTCCAGCAGGGCCACCCGGTGCTTAGGCACAGAGTCTGGAGTCAGCCCAGGCAACCCAGCGGCGGCCTGCACAGAGAGCCCAGAAGTCGGGGGAGGAGCCAGGCCTTTCCTGAAGACAGTGGGAAGCAGCCCTGACGGCCTGTGCACCCCTCGATGGCCTCTCGAGCCCCCTCCACTGGCTAGAAGTGGAAATGAGAGCAGGGGCTTGAAAGTAGACCTCCAGCCTGTACAGCCACCCCAGGCCTTTCTCTGGGGAGGTGGGGGCCTTGAGCGCCCTGCTCTCTGGCTGCTGCGGCCCGCGTTCCCTCTGGCAGGCCCCTGAGAGGAGCTGTGAGGCAGGCTGGGTTTGCAGCCACACCTGAAGCTGCCTGTCCTCTACTCTACAGGTTTGAATTTGGCCCAGCTCTGTTTGTGGGCTGGGCCTCAGCTGGCCTGGCCATGCTGGGGGGCTCCTTCCTCTGCTGCACGTGCCCAGAACCCGAGAGAGCCAACAGCAGCCCGCAGCCCTACCGCCCAGGACCCTCCACTGCTGCCCGAGAGTACGTCTGAGCCCTGCCATCCCCAAACGGCCCTCCTGCCCAGCAGCCCCCTCGCCCAGCACTCCGGCCAGCCTGACAGCATCCCGAGCAGGGTGCAGGATGTCCCCAAGTCCCACTAGGGACTCTGAGAACTTGGTCCTCAACATAGATACTCACTCTGCCACACGAGATGCAGACACTTAGAAGGACATCAGAGGCAGGGCCCTTCTCCCTCTTGTACACAGCACAGGCAGCACTGTGCTGCCAGAGCCACCGACAGACCCTCGGGCGCCAGCCTACTGGGTGACCCTTTCCCCCACCTGCTGACTTTTCATGTTTACCATGTTCTGGGCCCTGAGGACCCTCCTGTGACCAAGATGGATGTTAGCAGCCAACACCTGGGTGGGTGGTACCTTTCACCCACTTGTACTCCACTTCAGTACCCAGATAAGTGATGTCCCCATGTTACATGCTGGCACCCCAAGGCTCTGAGAAACCAAAAGGCTCAGCCCCACTTTCTCTGATGAGCTTGGGCTCATCTAGTCCCTGACACTGCTTGGAAACCCACACAGCTAGGCCAAATGGTACCACCCTCCTGCCTGGTAATAGGCCCTGTGTGGGATTGTTGGAAGGCCCAAGGTCCCATGGTGCTGACCAGGCCCTGTGTCTGGGCCTGAACCACACAGCCCCTGCCTGACCCACTATGGCTCACCCCACTAACCAGCTTTTTCTCTTTTGACTTTCAGACCTGTTGTTAAATTGCCTGTCTCCACCAAGGGCCCCCTGGGTGTGTAATGTCCAAATTCCCAGCCAGGCTCTGTCCCCCTGCCATACCTACTCTATGTGCTTGGTAATTTTTGGCAAGAAAACCGAGTACTTGGCCCCAAGTGTGGTGTCATTTGCTTTGGTGCTGGCATGGCTAGGCAGGGACCTGGAATAGAGAGGTTGGACCTGACCCCTGGGGCCTCTTGAAGTGGGTTTCACAGCACAAACAGGAAAGAACTTGAGGTCCTAGCCTTTGGCTCAGCACCAAGGAGACCCCACCCTGCCCTCTCCTGGCCCAGCATTGGAAGCAAACCCCAAGGGTCAGAGAGGCCCTGGTATGGAGAAAAGCTCACAGGTGAGAAGCCCAGCCTCTGGGAGCACAGCTAAGGGAAGGGACAGTCCCTATGAGGCTCTGTGCTAGGGCTGGGTCAGAGAGGAGTGGGGGCATCTTGAATAGGAGCTCCCGTCATAGGAAAGCTATTGACACTGTCCTGCCAAGGGCCAAGGCCCTGGCTCAGCTCTGCTCCAAGTGCTGCTGTGGAGACTGGTCAGAGCTCCATCCTACAACCAGGGAGCCACCAGCTGGAAAGGCTTATGGTCTTGACACCCAGACTGGCCCAAGGCCGGGTGGAGTTCTTCAGAATGAGCAGCCATGTTCCCACACCACAGCTCAGCCTCTGCCATAGCAACACCACCCTGGTCTCCAGGTCTCTGCCTGCCCCTGTCCCTTCCTTCCTCGTGTACACAACACCCTTGTGGAAAGAGGCATCTGTCACTGTCCCTCTTCCTCTGCCTCCCAAGTGCCTCATCTGGCTTTCTCCAGCTCCCATACATGGTCAAATCTCCAGCCAATTTACCAAATCCAAAGGCACAGTGCAGCTTTTCCCTTGAGCTTTGAGTCTTCCAGATGAAGTGACCAAAACCAAATCAGAGATGACTGTCACACGCTGCAGCTAAAGTCAGGGTGGAAGAAGGGATGCAAAGGATGGAGCTGATGTGGGATTGCCCCAGGAATGGGGTGGAAGCAGAGGGGAGGCACCTGGGCCTCAGTGGGTTTACTATAGTCCTACAGTCCTGCTGCTCAAGTTATGAGAAATACCAAAGCCTCTCTGGGTGCCTCCACCTCCACATGCTGACAGAATGGGTCTGGGCATCAGAGCATATGTAGCGGCCCCAGGGAGCTTCATGTGGGCGCTCAGAGGGGGTCCACGGAGTGGGAGTAAAGACCTTTCAGAAAGGGGAGGAAAGGCGGGGCAGGAGGAGAAGGACCATCTCTCTCCTGCTTTTCTGGAGACAGGCCATTGAAGGAGACGCCCACATCCTTCCAATCAATATGCCTTTGTCTTTTTTTTTCTTTTTGAGACAGGGTCTCACTGTGCAGTTCAGGCTGCCCTTGAGCTCACTTTTGTAGCCCAGGCTGGTGTTGAACTTACACTGATCCTCCCAAGGGCTGGGATTGCGGGTATGTGCCACCATGCCTGGCCCAATATGCCTTTGTGCTGACACAATTTTGGGTCTGGATCCTATCACACAGCCACCAGGGCCTGACACAGAATGTGGAACTTGGAAACTCAGTGCTGCCTGAGGGCTCCTGCTATACGGTACCACCTGAGGGGGGACTAGAATTGTCCCCACAAATAGCCAGCTGTTGGGGGCCTGGCGGAATGGCTCAGTGGTCTAAAGGGCCTAGAAACGCTTAGGCGGTTGTGGGGACGCGGTTCGATCCCCGGCACCACATGCTGTGCCAGCCCTGCCCTCAGAGGCAGGCTGAGCTGGCCATAAAAATAAATAAACAAACCAAAGCTCTGAAACAAGAAAAAAATATAGCCAGCTGTTTGGCAGTCTTTACTCTTTGTGTCATTTCTGGAAGTTCAGGGGCTCCAGAGCCACAGGACTTGGCAAGTGGACATCAAGAGGGAGTCTACTGTGACCATCCCACCCTGCACATGCCCCATCTTGGTTTTATTGCAAAAGAATATGCTAGCTACTTCTGCTGAGTTTCAGAGATGGGCTGTGAGAAAGACAAGCTCCGCGGCAGCAGGGACCTGGCAGCAGGGACAGAGCAGGCCTTGGTCTATACCTTCATTAAAGGAAGCCTGTGTTCACCTGAAGCCAGGAAAGCAGGAAGGGTGTATGAGGTAGGTAGGTAGGTAGGTAGGTAGGTAGGTAAGTAGGTGTGTGTGTGTGTGTGTGTGTGTGTGTGTGTGTGTGTGTGTGT
>PVJA010033986.1:0-22895 GCA_004027025.1 Myocastor coypus | reverse complement strand
GGACAATATGCAATATGTCAACTTTCAAAGAAAAAAAAGGGGGAAAAGAAAAAAAAAAGTAATGTGGATTTAGAAAGGTTAATGTTTAGTTGTTTGATCAATCTTATATACCTATATGTATTAATCTAAACTGATCCGATGATGAAAATATGTAATATAACCATTGTTAAATTTAAACAATAAAAGAATTGAAAAAAAATTTTTATTGCAAAAAAATTGAATTATATAAATAGAAACAAAAAATAAGCTATAAAACAAGGAATTGATAGATTTGGACTGTTCTTTCATTATCCTATCACATTACCTTATATGAAAATCATCCTGAATACCAACAGAATGATACCTCAGTTGTGTGGGCTCATAGAAACACATTATTGCCACTAACTGAAAAAGTTGGTTCTTTTTATTTTTCAAATAACTTACATTTTATTTCCAGACAATATACG
Organism: Myocastor coypus; assembly: GCA_004027025.1. Taxonomy (NCBI): domain Eukaryota; kingdom Metazoa; phylum Chordata; class Mammalia; order Rodentia; family Myocastoridae; genus Myocastor; species Myocastor coypus. The sequence goes on along the minus strand of PVJA010033986.1, from coordinate 22,449 downwards.
CTTCTTTTTTGCCTGTTATCTCTGATATGCTTTGAAAGCCTCCTCTAAAATTTAGATGTTGGAACTTAATGACTTCTGTGATAGGTTAGATGGTGGGGTCTTAAATTTAGAGATAATTCGATCATGAGAGCTCCTACTTCACAGATGGGATTAAGGACATTATAAAAGATTTCACATAGTACTATCCTTTTTAAACTTAGTTTTTAAAGAAAAAAAATATATATATTTTTTCTTTTCGGTGGAACCATGGTTCAAACTTATAACCTTGAACTTGCCAGACAAGTACTTGTGCCACAGAGCTATCTCCCCAGCCTCAAAGACAATAATATTTTAAAAAATTAGAAATGATATAGAATTTCAGTAAAGAAATAGGAATTGAACAAGCCATTATATTGCATACTGTAGTCTCCAAATTTGTTTTTCAGATTACCAGATATAAGCATACAAAACTAGTCATAAAAGTCATAATAAATTAAAAAGGTGAAACAAATCATTTAAATCCATCGTCCAACCACGTGTGGGTTGCTGGGTTGCTCAGCTTTTCATTTCTGTAACACAATATATAGGAAAAACAATTTTTTTTGGAGACAGGGTCTCTCCATGCAGTTCAGGCTGGCCTTGAACTCAATTTCGTAGGCCAAGCTGGCCTCAAACCCGCACTGATCCTCCTGCCTCATCCTCCCAAGTGCTGGTATTACAGACATGCGCCACCACACCTGGCTAAGAAAAACAATTTATTTGAAGAATGATTTATTTTGCCCTACACTTTCAGTGGTTCCAGCGCCTGGTGGACTGAGTGTATTGCCATGGGCCTGAGCTGAGGGTCAACATAACGACAGAAGATCTCAGTAGAGCAAAATTGTTACCTCATGCCAGCTGTGACGCAAGAGGAGAGGAAGAGAGCAGAGAGTAGCGACCTGGGACCACATGCTGTTCCCAAGGTCATGCCACTGCGATCTATGCCTTCCCACTAGGCCCCATCCCTTGTTTCCATCTTTTTTTTTTTTTTTTTTTTTTTGTGGGACCAGGGTTCGAACTCACGACCTTGCACTTGCCCTGCAGGCACTTGTGCCTCGGAGCTATCTCCCTAGCCCCACCATCATATATTGATTATGTCATCAAAATATAATCTTGTCAGAGCATTAGCACACTTGGGGAAGTTAGAGTTTTCAGAGTCCATGCATTTCCCAAAATGTTCTCAGGTGGGAACAAAGGCTTATTTAGCATATGACTTTTGGGGAACATTTCAAATCCAACCTGTAGCAACTCAGTAGTCCTGATCTGTTGTTCAAAAATCTAGTGACTCTCCCAAATTTCCATTTAGTTTCTCAGGAAAAAAAAACATGTACTACAGACGTGGCTGAGCATGTCAGAAAACCAGTGAGTCAGACATTCAATGATATGGAAACAGGAGAAGTGCGCCATCAGGAACACCTGGAGTGAGCTCTACCACCTTGAACCTTACGTCCACAAGAACATCTTCACAAAAGTTCTGCTGCCTATGACTGCATAGATTTAACTCTAACATTGCTTTCTCTCTAGTACTGTGCTTCAAGCCAATGGCTTTGCACACATTAGGCCACAACTCTACCACTGATCTATGGCCCCAGCCCGTACTCTTAATGCTTCATGAAACTAACCATGCTAATCTAAATTTCTACACTCAGTATCTACATTTGTGCTTTTTGATTAATTCATAAATTAATTTGGTGGCCATTTTGGTGGCCACTGGATCACACTGAATCTCTAACACTCAATTAAAAGTGCTATTAAATAAGTAGATATGAGTCAGTTGATCAGTATTTCAGTTAACATCTTCTAGATCAGGTAGCAGTATTTTAAATCTATTTAGTAAGAAAGTACTTTATGTGAAAGTTTAGATTGATAAGAGAACTGTAGGATGTAGAATGTTAATGTAATTCTTGTACCTTGACTTGGGATTGGATGTTCTTTATTTTGTCTCTGTACCTCAATAATCTCTTTTCATTTTGAGGGTGAAATTACTTAATATGATATAATAATTTGCTCAGGGAAATTCATAACTCCTTTTTCTATAATACAAAGCAGCACAAACATCAAAGTATTACATATGATCAAATATTTATGGTCTTTTTTTGTTCCATCATAAGCAAAATATTTAACAAAAATGCAAGCAATTTATATGTTTTTAAATTGCATGAAATGGATTGGGAGCTTAATGTGATTGCCATTAAAACAAATCAATAGTGAAACTCTCCAAACACTGAAGCAATCAAACAGAGCTGAATAACATTAATTGGAAATCATGGTATTTTTTATAAATCAAAGATGGCAAATCAATAGCCAGGCTGAAGGTGTGCCTGTGGTGATCTGTCTTGGTTGTATTTTCCTGACAGGTGACCACATAATATTGATTTGAAAGAAGCTTACTTTAAACAGATGGGATAAACTGGCGTCTATACCATTCAGTGCTTGCAGCCACAAAGAGGACTGGAGCTTAATGAACTGCTGTTCTTTTCTTACATAAAGTGGCAGGGGTGGTATTAATAAATTAAATACTATAAGTTAGGTGATGTAAAAATAGAATTAAAAGGCAGAGTCATAAATTATAGTCTTTGAAGTCAAACATACACTAGAGACTAATTCAACACTCACATTATACAGTTATAGAAAGACACAGAGTTGTTGGAATGCATGTTTAACCTGAACCAAGGGGTGGTAAATAGATTCAAGAACCAATGCAATATTGTCCCTCCTTCTAATGTCTATTTGTAACAACTAAGAATTACACACATTTACACATAAAAATCACCATAATGCCTATATTGTAAAAGCTGTACAATGAATTAATTTAATAGGAGTTGGACTCTATTTTCCTAGGAAATCAATACACTTTTTTTTTTGTCTTTTTGACATAGGGTCTTGTTATGCAGTTCAGGCTGGCCTTGAGCTCACTTTTGTAGCCCAGGCTGGTCTCGAACTTGCACCAATCCTCCTGCCTCAGCCTCCTGAGTGCTGGGATTATAGGCGTGCACCACCACACCCAGTGCAATACACTTATTAAAGTTAAATTTCAAGAGAAGTCCACAAAATTTCCATGCCAATATGTATATATCCTTCTATAGTTAAGAAGAGCAATGGTAAACAATTTTAAGAAGAAATAGTTAAAATCTAAATGTTTAATATAAATTTCCATAGTAACTGTAAATAAATGTTTTTGAGTTTTTCTGAATAATATTCTATCACCTGTGTCTATGCTTCTCAGTACCGAAAATTTTGCAAGTATGAATTACTAGACTGAAATTGTTTTTCAAGGAATTCTCATTTGCTTGAGTATTTATTAGTTTTGTTAACATTCTGGTGCCCAAATGTATGTATCAAAATTCTCAGCATGACATGGAATATCTTTTATTATCTTAAAAAACAATATTCCTTATATGTATCTGGGGCATTCAAATGCACTATTTCCTTTGTCAGTCAATATTTTTCACTGTATATTCTAACAAATATCATAAGTATCAATGGGGAATTTTATGTTTATGGTATTTCAACACAGATAGCCTAGCATTGAATCACTTCCTAACTTAATTCCTGCTATTAGTTTTTTTTTTTTTTTTCCTTCACTTTATAACAACCCCATACCAAGAACTTTATAGCTCTTGATTCTGTAGCTTCTGTGATTCTGGCTTTTCACACTGGTTGATGTTCTGCCCACCTGAATCAAATACACTCATCCCAATACAGCCACTTACCAGTCATTTGGAAAGCTAGCTGCTGGGGACTGGCTGGAAGTAGGCTGTGACAGCAGAAGTCACCAGGGCATATATTTCCCACCAAGACAAAGGCCAACCATGACTTCATCACATTCAGGCATTTGGAGGGATTCAGAGAAGATAAATAGAGGGAAATGTCACTTTCAAGACTCTACTTTGTCATAATACTAATTTTCTAAGGGTCAGTAATGGTCAACTCAGTTTCAAAAAGTGAAGAAACAGGTTATCCTTCTTGATATAATCACCTGAAATCATATCACATGAACTCAAATGCAGGAATAAAAATAACCCATGTTGTTACTGCTCAGGACTGAGTAGTTGCCTAAGTAGAAATACATAAAATTAAATACCTTCATCAAAGCTCCATATGCAGTGAGTTTTAGAGAAAAAGTTAAGCCTATATATTCTTGATTCCAAGAGACATTGGACATATTACATATTAAGACTTTAAAGAGAGATATACCAGCCCATTCTTTTATTTCTTCTTCACTGTGCTAGTTTAATCCATTATCCCTCACCTACTTATACTTTTGTAAATTATTTTCTCATTTCTTTCCTACCTGTAATGTATTTTCCACAATGGATCTGATGAACGCTATAAGATGTAAATGAAGTTCTGCTATGGTGCTAATTAAAATGTTTTATTATTATTTATTTATTTATTTATTTACTTTTTGTCTTTTTGAGACAGGGTCTCGCTATGCAGTTAAGGCTGGCCTTGAGCTCGTTTTTGTAGCCCAGACTGGTCTCGAACTCGCACCAATCCTCCTGCCTCAGCCTCCCAAGTGCTGGGATTACAGGCGTGAGCCACCATGCCCGGTTCTAAAATCTTTTAATGGTTTGTAATTCTACACGAATAATGAAAATGAAAATTTGGAATCTTCATGTTAAAATCGTGAAAAATCCTTTTTCATATTATGTGATGCAAATATATAGCATTGTGTTATGGTTTATGTCTAGTTGTCCCCCCAAAGCCTCATGTAGTCATTGGGCGGGGACCTCTATAGTTGAGATTTTACTCATGATACCTGGAATTATGTATTTTAATACTGATGGAATTATCAGTCTGAGTAGGACTGGGACTGTGGGTGTGATCTAGGGTGGATATCCTAAGGCAGAGAGCCTGATTGGAATATAAAGAGAGACAGAGAGACAGACCAGCGCTGTTGCTGTGCTTCCCTGATTCATTGGCTGCCTCTGCCACCACTTTGTTGCTGTTCCGCCCCCATGAACTGGATGCTCTCTGCCTTGTTCCACTCAGCCTTGGGCCAGCTGAATATGGACTGAAACCTCCATGAACTGTGAGCTAAATAAACCTTTCCTTCCTTCGAGTGTCGGGTATTTGTCCCAGCAATGAGCAAAAAGTAACTAAGACAGTGGGGCTGGCATGGCAGGCTGGGGATCGAACCTGTGGCCCCTGCATCTGACTAAGAATGTGCTTTAATTTGGTGAGCTATCAGGCCAGTGCAAATTTCTAATACTTTAAATTATATTTTATAACAAAGAGATACTCTTCAATGATGTCAAAATGTGTATGTTAATAAACATATTCAAATATCTGAATGTGGTTGTTTATAGAAATGTGTAGGAAACAAATGCTCCACTGTAAAGGGTAAACATCTACAAAATGCTGTCTCCTTTATATGTTTATTTGCATATTTGTTGCTGTCATTAATGTCCTGTAATGTGATTTTATTTTCCTTTTTATTTTATTTTAGAACAGATAAACACATTCATATCAAACAGGACCATTTCACTGCATGTGCTAAACTCACAATGACAAATACACACACACGCTCAAAAAGGTACTATAAAATGTTAAGTGCTTATAGCACTGGGCCAGCCGAATAGGGACTGAAGCCTCCATGAACTATGAGCTAAATTAACCTTTCCTTCCTTCATTTTGAGTGCCAGGTATTTGTCCCAGCAATGAGTAAAAAGTAACTAAGACACATTGTATCCTTCTTACAATTAACTATACTTAAGGCACATGAGTGTATTCATCTTTCTTCAACATACTGAGCTTGTTACTCTTGAAAAATTTTTCTGTGAGATAGGAAATCAGAAAGGAAGACTCTTCCCTCCTAGACCACTAGACTTTCTTGCTGTGCAGGCTGATTATTGGGGCTAACATAGAAGGAACTTCTTTGACCACTCTGTAAAACAGCTGTGCTCTTCCCTGAGACCTCTTGAAAGACAGTTAAGTAGAATAGGGCAGGGACAGAAGTCAGAAGAGTGCTATCACAACAAATTATAACCAGACTTAAAGTTATCTTGTCTTTTCATTTACTTTTAGGTGACATATTTCATTCACACCCTTGTATACCAACTGACAGAGATCTCGTCCGTTACAATCACTACTTCATTCTTAATGAATGCACAGTGCTTGACAGAATATTTGTTAAACTACAAAATGATATGCTTCAATGCTTCAACAATCTATGTAAAATAATACATGGCTGTTTCTGTCTCCCTTGGCAGCTTTCAGCGATAATCCTAAACTAACAGCTCCAAACCTCATTCTCCAGAACTTTTCCTTGCTTCAAACCCATACAGTCTTGCTATGCATAGTCCATGTAATATATTCTGGATCTGAAAAATCAAAACACCCATAATTAGGGTGCACAGGCCAGGAATCAATTCAGCAATGTCCGTGCAACTAAAGAGGAATTTATGCCCCTCATAAGAAACCCAGTTTCTCTGGTACTTATATAATGGACATGGGATCCTTACTAGTTATTACAAAGGGATATGATAAAGGTGGACAAAATTAAAGATATGGATGATGGACAGAAATAAATATTGACAGAAGAAGCATAAGTGAACTGTGACTCTGGTAGCACAGCAGACAGACGTTAGTGACTTGCTTTGATTAATCCTGTTTTCTTTTAACTTGGAAAAAGACAAAAATACAAGCTATGTCTGGAGTATTTTTGTCATACCCGACTGGAAATACAGGCAGTTGCATTTTAGATGATTTATGAATATTTTTAACACAGATTGTGTAAAGGACTTCACTCCCAGTGGAATACAGTATACCTGGCAGCAGAGTTATAACTAGAAAACCTGGTAAGCTTAAACATACAGAGAATAAGGATGGGTCTTAGATTTTGCAATATATACACCAAATAGTTTAGTCTTATCATTACTTAGAGGAAGAGGAAATAAAAGAATCTGTCAAACTATAAAGTATTTACTGCTTTTCTCTCAGAATTTCTTGTCAATGTACATATATTTTTCAATACTTTAGGAGTAACTTTATAGGAAATTGTTATTCTTGAGAAAGTTTATGTTTGAATTCTGATATTTCCACAATATTTGTGATATGTCAAAATGTCTTAAAGGAGCTTGCATGTTTTAGACACTGTCTCAGTTGAAAATGAATAATAATTTAATACTTGGAATTATATTGTATATAGATATACATGTATATTTGGATATTTTATCAGAATGGTAGTGTTGGTGCTGGTGAGATAGCTCATCAGACTAAGATCCTGCTTGGGCAAATGCAGGGGCCATAGTTTCATCTCCAGTACTGCATGATATACCAGCCCTGCCCTCAGAAGCCCTGAGTCTGGGTGTGGTGTTGTACACCTGTAATTCCAGCACTGAGGAGGCTGAAAACAGATTTACTAGAAGTCAGAGCTCATAGCAAGACACTGTAACAAATATAGCAAAAAAAAAATAGAGAATGGTAGTTTTGCTTCTTTGAGACTCATTCAAATCATTATACAAAATCTTACTAAAATCTATAAATTTGTTCATCAAAATTTTAAAAATTACTTTAACTACTAATTCAATGCATGTAGAGTCCCCAACTTTTCCATTTTGGAGACGTAACTGTATATTCAAATTGACGGGAAATATTTATGAATTACTTCTTTTACCCTATTGTTCAATAAATAACAACGTTCTATTGTTAGCAAGGACTAGGTAAGTTCTATTAGGTAATGGAAATTATATGTCAAGTGTAGAAAATGCAAAATAAGATGCCCCTTTTGAAACAATTAAAATTATATATTAGTGAAAATGTTATACACTAAAAAAATGTAAAATATAAGACACAAGACTGTAAAACCATAGGCTTTAAATGGATAAAATTCATGATATATGAAATTTCACCCAATAATGCTTCATAAAAACTACGTACGAATTGGTATTTGTAGAAACATCATTTCTCAGGCTGGGCGTGGTGGTGCGCCTGTAATCCCAGCTCTCAGGAGACTGTAAATAGGTGGATCACTACAAGTCCAGTCTAGTAGTGAGACCCTGAACACCTGAACACACCGTAGACCCTTCCTTAAAACACAAAAAGACAAGAAAAGAAAAGAAAAGAAAAGAAAGAAAGAAAGAAAGAAAGAAAGAAAGAAAGAAAGAAAGAAAGAAAGAAAGATCACTTCTCCAGGTGAGTTCCTTCAAGGCTGTCCTGCCTGTTAGGTACAGACACCTTTGTCCTACTGTTACTGTAACTTATACTTCGTCTGAGCATCTGATCTTCTGTTAGACTAAGACCAAAAAATTCACCAGGTATTAAGTACTTGATCACCATTTCTGTTTCCAGGTATACAGTGTAAATTAGAAAAAGAAACTGTGGGCAGATGATCAAAATTTAGTGTTAGGAATGCAGGACTCCTGGCTACTTTGGAAATCCAGAAGATACAATTTCCACTAAGGAAAAATATGTAAGTTGCTTGGAAACACTCTGCATTCCTTCTGAGATTTGAAATATACCTACCTCAGGCAAATTTGTTCATATTTCTAGACTTTAAAACCAAAATCAAAATGGCAACAATTATTAGCACGTTATGTCATCTTTCTAACGATCGCAAATTGCCGGACACAAAAGGGAAGGTGCGCCGATTAGGGTGCAGTGTTGGCTTGATTGGTTTTGGCATTTGCTGTGTTGGATTTGTGGATCACCCTTCCCCTCCCCATGATGTAGAGGAGTAGGCTCCTTGCCACTGTCTCAAGTCAGGTCCCTTCCTCTAAGGTGCTGTGGTTCCCAGTTGTCATCAGTTTAGCATTTTTGCTCCTCAATGTTCTTCTGCTGTTTTTTTTTTTTTTTTTCCCCCCTGTGGAGTCAAATAACTACAGAGCCACATCAAACCTCTATCGCTTCACGTTGTGCACGTGGGGTGCTGTGTTCGGCAATAGTTAACCTGGTTAAAATACATTGAAAGAGACTTCTAGGTAGGACAGAATTATTATTTACATGAGCTTCTCAATTAAAGAAATTATAGCAACAAAAGAGAAACAAATAGTCCAAGAAGACAAAGGGGGGGGGACCAGCTCAATGCATGGAGAGGCAGAAAGGCAGTGTAGCAGAAAGTATGGACCCTTAACCCCTCTAAAACTGGCTCCACACATAAACAGAAGCCCAAAGTCACAAGCACAAAGAAAGCTGAGAGACAACTGAGAGTGCCAAATAGTAAGCAATGGACCAAAATCCTCAAAGCAGAATAAACTCACTTGTTTCAGGTTTTTGTTTCAGGATTTTGTTGCAGGTTTTCAGTATGAAAATGATTACTACATGACAGTCTGGACTTAAAGAAGACTTCCATTGCTGCATTCTCCACACTTTGGAGAGCTAGTGCCAAGATCCTTCTTGAGAGAAATCCTATTATTTGGGACTGAGTTATTCTGATGATCAGAAAGTTTGGGAAATATGACTAGGAAGGAAATAGCTTTGAGAAGCTTTTGTGAAAGAGTGCAGACTAGGGGTAGCCATAGTGATTAAATTAAGAGACAGGGAGCTCAAGGTGTGATGAGTTTGGTAGTTGGTGTTAGCGCACTCTCATAATCAGGAGAGATATTTCTTTCAGCTGGTTCATTGAAAAGGTAATGTCTAAAGAGTACCCACACAGAGGCTGCCCAGTGGAGTGTTTGGTTCCTATGGGTCCTTCATCCATTGCTCCATTGCAGAACTCCTCTGACAACAGAGACTGTGAGCCAATATTGTTGAGAAAAAATAAAAGGTCACTGTATGTTAATAGGATGATGATAATGCATAGATACCAACTGTCAGTGTCTTAGCTACTTTTCTCAATGCTGAGAGAAAATATCCAACACCCAAAATTAAAGGAGGAAGGTGCTGTTGTGGATCACATCTTGTACAGGTTTTAGTCCATATTTGGCTGGCTCCAAGACAGGGTGGAATTTCAAAGGGGCATCATAGAGTAGAAACAGTGCACAGCAAAGCAGGGAAAGTGTGATGGTTGATACAGTGTGTCAACCTGGGAAGTCTAGCAGCCTACGTAACTCAGTAGTTCTAGAGGCTGGGGTGTAGGGGATGTACCCTTACAGTCCTGGGATGTTGCTCTTTCTGTACACTTGAAAAGATGAGTTTACCGAAGCAGTTTCCTAGAGGGCCAATGTCTTCACCTTGTAAATATCCTGAACCTGTTCAAGAGGATGACACAAAGACTGTGCATGCTATAGCCTCTGTAGGGAGTCAGTAGCCTGCATACACTATAAAGGAGGAAAAGAGGCTTGTTCTCTCCCACTTTTTGCTCTTGTTTGTTTTGCTGTGTTGTTCTGCCTTGAAATATTGCCTTCTGGCATGCCACCATGCCTTGAGCCAATTGATTATTGACTGAAATCATTACAAAACTGTGAGATAAATAAACCTTTTTTTCCCCTTAATTTGAGACATCAGGTGTTTTATATCAGCAATGAGAGAAAAGTAAGACAATAAAGGCAGCAAGTGCAAGAAGTGACAGCACCTCTTTCTATTTTTTTCCTTTCTTTCTGTTTTTTTTTTTTTGATTTGTACGTTTGTTGCTTCTTTCTTTGTGTGTAATAGTTGATTGATTGATTGTATGAATTCAAGAAATTTAGAAGTTTAACTACATTATCTCCACTTTTCTACACCCTAAGGACTAAAGGATTTACTTTAGCGTGGCTCCACCTGGATGGTATAAAAGGGAAATGAGGAAGTTTGGATTGGCTTCCATTATTCAGGAATAATAGTTTATGATTATTTAGTTTTTGCCTTCAGTCTTCCAGCACAGACTCATCAGTCTTGTGTCACGGGCCCACCAAATTCCTAACATGAATTTACGAGGAACATCTCAATGAACTTCAGTGGTTGTACTGAATCCATGTGTCTCTGGTGTAAAAGCTCCCTCTGCACACTTCATCTAAATCTGTTTCTTTAGTAAAATTGTAACAGATGCAATATGTGCAATTATTTTTTCATTCTAGATTTTTCTTTTCTCTCTTTTCCTCATTTGCATTTCTTTCTCTTTTCTATCTCTTTGTTTTCATTCATGATTTAGACCTCTAAACTTCCTTTTAGTTTTATTCAACAGAGTGAAAAAACATCTCATAGAGTAGGAAATATTTTATAGGCAGTGCATGATTGAAGGACTTCTATTAGAATATAAAGCATTATCAGACCGCTGCAAATTCAAAGACCCAATCCAAACATAGGCATCTGAGATAAATATGCACTTCTCAATGAAGAAATACAAATGACAAATAAATACATTAAAAAATGTTCGACATCACTGGTCATGCAGACTAAAACAACACAGTGATTCTACCTCACAACAGAAAGAATGGTCCTGTCATCAAAGAATCAATCTATTAAAAATGCTAGTGGGGCTGTGGGAAAAAATAATTCTTTTGTAGTGTTTTTAAGAGTGTGGTTTTGTGCAACCACTATGTAAATCAATGTGGCACCTCAACAAAGTGGTATTAGCTATATTGTTTGACCCAGTTATTTTTATTCTGGATATCCTCCCAGAAGAATCAAAAACATCCTATCCCAATGATATGTGTGTACCTATGTTTATAGTAGTACAATTTGAAATAGCTAAATCTCAAAACAACCTAAATTTCTACCAACTGAAGAATGAGTAAAAATATGTGTTTTTTTAATGCAATGAAACAGCCATAAAGAAAGAAAAATTGGGGACTTTTATAGGCAAATAGAAGCAACTTGATATCACACACACAAGTGAAATAAATCAGACTTATATATACATAGACACACACAGGTGTCTTATAATAAATACACAGTCAGTATCTCTTTGCTTTTTGTAAAGAAGAGTTTTGGCTAGTACTACTTGGGCAATATTTCATACCTATATTGTGTACTCTGAACAATTATTATGAATAAAACATTATGCAATATACTAATTATTGTTTGTATCCTACTAGCCTGTTTTTTGCTTGTTTGTCTGTTTGTTTGTTTGTTTTTGGGGTTGTTATTTGTCTGTTTGCTTGCTTGCTTGTTCTGATACCAGCAATCAAACTTATGATCTTGCCCTATCCAGCCAGGTGGTACACTGCTGAGCTATATCCATGGCCATAGATCTAGGTCAAACTACTCTTTGAACCCCTATTTTATTGTTATGTTAAACTTCTTCCTTTAAAATAAAACAAAATTGGGGCTGGGGCAATAGCTCTGTGGCATAAGTGCTTGCCTGACAAGTGCAAGGTCATATATTCAAACCCTGGGCATGCACACATCCACCCACCCACCCACAGACACACACACACACACACACACACACAAAATAAAATTAAATTAAACAAAATTAAATTAACAGTCAACTAAAATAAAATGAACAAAAATCAATTAATGGTGGCTGGGTGTGTTCCTGGGTGGCTGAGTGCTTACCTAATATGCACTGCACTTGAGCTTTATCCCAAACCCTATAAAGCTACATAATTAACATAACTCATAGTTATGCCATAATATAATATAATATAATATAATATAATAATGTAATGAAAAAACATAGAGAAGATAGTAGAAAATGCACTTTAATAATTTAAAGTAGCCAGTAACAATACTGTCTATTGTTAGAAAAATATATTTGAAGGACATAGCAGTTTTACACCTGGACCAGATGAACTTTATTCTCATCCCTGGTGATGTCTACATAACTAATTTGATGTCCTACCTGAGAAAATTTCACTGGCCCACTCACCAATTACCTGCTGATTTATGAGGTGTTGCTTGAAGTCCAAAATGCCTGTGAAGATACCCAGAGGTGGTGTGACTGTTCATGAGCTTTAAATTGTGCAATATTTTAGCCAGTCCAATTTGGCTACCTGACCAGCAGGTCACCAGAAACTCTGCTGAGAAATTATGCCCTCAGTTCTCCTGAGGCCAAGATTCACAGCACAAACTTCTGAAGTTTATTCTTGAGGCAAAGTGCATTTACTATGAATAAAATGGCCACTAAGAAAACTGCACCTTGAAGTCTCTCAAATCTTTGATATTTGCTCGTAATCTTTTTCTTTTGCTTCACTGTATGATTTATTTCCATGAAACACCTTACCTGTGTTTTATGATAATCTGTCAGGTCACTTCAAATACCACACAGGAGCAAACCTTTACAAGAGGAATTCCTTCACATGATAATGGACATCTTTAAACTCTATTGCTAGTATCTTCATGGTGCCAGGATGAATTCCCTCAAGGTCTGAAATAAGAGAACAATGTGTTCTTACCTGTATCTCAAATTTGAAGTAGAAGTCCTACCTCACTGCAAATAGGATAAGACGTGAAAGAATGCACTGTAGAAGTAAAAAGTAAAACTGGATGTAGTGATAGAGAACATAATTGGCTATGTGGAAAATACCAAAGTGTGTGAAAGGCCTCCACACATAATTAAATTAATTTAGCAAGGTCCTTTAAGACTGATTAAAAAAGGGACAAAACATAAAAATTGAATTTGGAAAAAGTTTTCATTGAATGCTGTGTCGATTATGGCACAAAGAACAACAGTACACAAATCCTGTACTCCCATTATCAAGTTTCTTTTAACAATTCTTATATCACTTCATGTGTATACTAGAATCCAAGAGGTAAATAAGTAACATACTATTGATATGATCCTTAAACCATCGAGCAGAAAAGTCTAACCATGAGGTATGAAAAATAAAACCATGTTAATATATTAAGCTGTAAAAGGCTCAAGTCAATAGCTTCGGACATTGCCAGTTCTGATGATAACCCAGTACTATTGTGGACTATTGGACTATACATACAGCTACTTTCTCTTAGTTCAATGAGAAGAAAGATTTATACTAATAATGTTTATACATGGTATCAAGTCTGCATGTTGTACTCTGAACATATACTATGAAGACAACAATATACAATATATTAGTCATTGGACCTGTCCTATTAACCTATTATGAAACTGTATCATTACTATTTCCATTCGTTAAAATTAATAAAAAGTAGTTATTTCAAAGTCATTGAGAATTTTAACTCATTTTTACTGAATTGAGATGTGGGCAGAAAATGTGATCTATGTAACTGTTTCTTGAGATTTGTTGAGACTTGCTTCATGTCCTAGCACATGACTAATCCATAAATGTATATTGCATAATAATTCAGAATATTTAACTGATTCTCCTACTGACAAATAAATCCACCTTTTACAAGAAAGAAGTAAATAAAATGTTGACTTTGAAAGTCTCATTTGTTACATTGAGAGACAGAAGTTACTGATAAGCAAATTTTAAAGACTCAAATCTTGAAATACTCATTAGAGGTTATAGCCTTACTTTTATTAGTACATGTTTGCAGTACATAATGATCTCAATCATTGAGAAGTTGGCTAATGGACACACCATGTACACAAATATATCAATGTCTTTCCTCATTCCCTTTCCTCATCTTCCTTTCCCTCCGTCCTCCGCACTCCATCTCTTGGTTTTGGTACCTTTCAAAATAGAAATGCCTACATTGAATACATATAAATACACAAGCAAATAGAGTGTGTGTGTGCATGTGCTAACATGCAGACATGCATTTGTGCTAAATGTTAACAAAGCCAGGTAGCAACCAAACCTGAAGTAGTAGACCAATCTTGATTTCTAAAATCATTTTCTATTTAAAGAACTTAAACAGTGTGATTTCCATGGCTGGGGAAACATTGTAGAAAAGAACAATGTGCATCTTATGTCCAAGAAAATAATGATTTTCTCCTAAAAGGAACACGACACATTGCAAAATCCCACAGACCAAATGAAAAATGCATTTCCAATTATCAAGGCTCTTAGAAATTAATGACTATGCACATAATATTATTAGTTGTTATCCTAGGACTAAAAACCAAGCTCAGAGAAGCCAATCATTATATAAATAAATAAATCTTAAGAAAAAAAATCTCTTCCAAAGATATTTCCAGTTAACAAATACAGAAATGCCTCAGTTACCCTGATCTCATTGCTCAGAAAAAAAAAATTGTCAAGCACCCAAACTGAAGGAAGGAAAGACTTATTAATCTCATAGTTTGTGGAGATGTCAGTCCATACTTGAATTGTCATGGCTCTAAGGTAGAGTGGCACAAGGCAGAGGGCAGTGACTTATGGTGGCAGAAAATAGCAAAGGGCAAATGGAGAAGCTGCAGAACCTGCTTCTGACCTTTCTTTATACGTTGGCTGCCACAGGGTGATAGTGTGCAACTCAGACAATGTGCATGGCCTCCTCTTGCACGGGATGAGAATGTTTACAAAGTAAGAACCCTGGCTCCCTGATGAGTCCCTTAATTAATCTTCTAAACTTCTGAAGTTCACACAATATATAAACTAGTGCAATCTACCCCTTTTCAACTTGACAGACATACAATTTCTTTAAACCACATTTCAGGTATAAATATATGCTTATTTTGTCATTTCACAACTTGAACACTACAATGAAGGTTTATCAATCCCTAAAAACCACTCCAAAGGTGCAAACAGTAGGACACAAAGCATTGGGACCAAAGCAAGCCTCAAATCCCGAAGGGCACACATTAAGTCTCATAGAGCCACGTTCAACATCCAGGGCATTCTGTGGCTCCATGTGGCTCCATGTCTATGGAACTTCTGCTGATTGTAGTTTCCAAGGCTTTTCCCTGGGGTTAGCTTTGCTCCCTTCCTGTAGTTTTCCTCAGATTATCCCCATACCTGGCTTTTCCAAATTTTGGGGGTTTCCACTCAAGAGGCTTCTCACTCAAAGGTTTACATACTTCCCTCACAGGGATGTATTGCCTGGCCTCCAAGGCCTTATGAAGTCAAAACTAATGCCACATGCATAACTCAAAGATCTGCTGCCAGCAGAGAATTAGTCAGGTTTTCTTCTCTCTTGGCTGTACTGTTGAGTGCTTGGGTTGTTGAATGCACTGACTCTGATCTGAGGAACAAATTTTATATGTCAGCACTATTCTGGAAACTAGAGTTGCTGCTGCCTCAATTTAGAAGCATAGCTCTCTGAAACTATTTTCCTCAAGGAAAAGTCCCTCACCCTTGCAGGTCTGAGGCTGCAAAGGGTGAGGACCTGCGGCTTCCTGAGGTGCCCTCAGGAGGTCTTTTCGATTCGCCTGTTGCACCTGAGCAATGGAGACCTGAGTTCTATCTTTGCAATCCACATTTTTCCTGGTGCTTCCTTTCTGGCTAAACTCACATTCTGAATTATCCTTCTGGGTTCCGGTCTCTTGATTCTCAGCAAAAATCTGACTAAATCCCCCAATATCTATACCATTATGTCAATATTTAGTTGTCTTTAAATTTCTTTTGCCAGATTAACTAGTGTGCAGCCCTTAATCTCAGTTTCAGGCAAAGTCTCTGGATGCAAACAAAATGCAGACAAACTTTCTTCTAAGCCATTATACACATCATCTTGAATCCAGTGATCAGTTCACTCCTTCTTCCTAGCAGAAGTCTCTCCAACCTGGTCTTCACAGGCAGGATTTCTATCAGATTTCTGTTCTCCTTAATTCTGACCAGAATCTCCCATACAGAACAACCAAAGACATTTACAAGATTATCTTTCATGCAATACCTCCAAACCTTTCCTGTCTCTTCCCATACACCATTCTTGAAAGCTCTTGAAGAACATGATCAGGTAGTCATAGCAATGGCCCCACTCCTGGTACCAAATTCTGCCTTCAATACCCTTCCTTTTTGATGGGAGAAAATACCAAATCCCAAAATTAAGGAAGGAAAAGTTTACTTAGCTCACAGTTTGTGGGGGTTCCAGTCCATACTTGGCTGGCTTTAAAGGCACAGTGGCAGGATTTCGCTGTGGATAAACAAAAGCCAGAGCTAAGGGAGAAGCAGGAGATCTGCTCTGTCCTTTCTTTATATTATATGCCTTCTACCCTGAGGTGGGGTTATAAAACTCACACAATGCCCATGCACTCCTCTTGCATAGGATGAGGATGTTTACAAAGTAAGATTGCTGGCTCCGTGCTGAGTCTCTTAATTAAACTTTCAAACTTCTCAAGTTGATACAATGTATCAACCAGTACAAGAAGGAGTGCAAGAAACAGAAAGTTACCATTAATGAATGTCAAACTAATAATTACTATCAGCATGGTAGATGAGTTCCTGTCCAAGTTCAAATTACTTAATCACTATGGCGGGGATTCAACATGGGTGAATCCCAGAAGACAACAACTTGTCTTCCCAGTGCCCATTTCCTCCTCCTTCTTTCTCTTATCTTTCCCATACACAAGGGAAACCCCAGTTATATCTACTGGTGCCACTAAGCCTCCCTATATAATTCAACCCGTGGAAGGAGTTTCTACAACCTCAGCTCCCTTTTTCTAGGGTTAGAGGGTACCAGAAACTTTTCCACTGTGCTCTCTGTGTGTTGAATCAAGGCCTCAAAGATCTTCTTCCTTTTCTCCTTCTTCTTCTTCCTCTTCCTCTCCCTCCTCTTTCTCTTCTTCTTGTTCTTCTTGCTCTTGTTGTTGTTGTTGTTGTTGTTGTTGTTGTTGTTGTTGTTCTTCTTCTTCTTCTTCTTCTTCTTCTTCTTCTTCTTCTTCTTTCTTCTTTCCTCTCTCCTGAACCAAAAAATCTAACAATGATATATTGACTTATTTATATTTATTACTAAAGATCACTATGAAAAAATTTGATGTAAAGGCATCCCATTCCAATTAATTATTTATTGGGAAGCCAACAACAATAACTTTAAGTGGGAAAATCATCCATCTTAACCAAGGTTAAGGTCAGTATCACTAAGGCATGAGGACATACTTGATAACCTCTGAGAAAGGGTGTATTGTGCAGTTGTTTGGTGTTCTTCTCCATGTACAACTCAATATCATCATGAGAAAATTTCATCCCAAACTTAATTAAAGAATCTTACATCATCTAATAACATCAAAAGTATCACTTACATGAAATCCATGGAAGGTTTGTCACAGATAGGAGTCTAAGAGGACATGGAAGAGAATAAACTGTGAAGTAAATGGTTGGATAGCTGGAAATAAAAACACAAAATAGTATGAGCTGAAAGAACTTGAGAAATAAAAGTAAACTCCATATAATGGTTAAAAGTACTATAGATACTTTATTTGTTTGATGTACAAGTTTTGTGCAAAAACAGACATAAGTTACATCAGATTTCTTCATAATAATTTTCAGCTTTCTTTGAATTTAAAACTATTTTTAATGAAAATATAAGAGAAAGAATTCAGTTTCAAATTAGTATAGCAATACTTCATGAACAAAAGCAGTAGCAAAATCAATTCAAAATTTTTGTTTAAAATTTCACATAAAAATTTGTTTCTGCTTTTACTTTTTTTCAGAGTGACAGCACAGAGCAATGTCTGGATAGTGTGTGTGTGTGTGTGTGTGTGTGTGTGTGTGTGTGTGTGTGGGTGTGTGTGTGTGTCTGTGTGTCTGTGTGCCTGTACCAATTTTAAGCAATGTGATCCAGAACATAAGTATATGTGACCTTTGATTTTCTCATACTTTAACTTGTAATGGTAAAAAGCTTTATTTATTTATATTCTAGTCATTGATGGCTGAACAGAGCTCCACACAGATACAAAGGTGAGCATGCTATTACAAGAAAATGAGAAACTTAGGTACTATTGGGACGCCTCTCTGTCTCTCTGTTTCTCTCTCTCTGTCGCTCTCTGTTTCTCTATCTCTCTGAAAAATGCTTTGATTTTCACAAATAAGCCCACGATACATCACTGCAAAGATGACCTCAAATAGGTTTTGATTCGCTAGTATTGAGCTCCATAGTTGAAGCAACTTTTCATATAAGTCCCAGAAAAATGTCAAAGAAAAGTAGTAGCATCTCCAGAATTAAAAAATCCATATTTATTTTCAGAGAGCATTCAGCTAAAAAAGACAGATAAACTAATTTTATGATGTAGTTCAAAGCAATTCGAAATCAAGTTTTTATGACAGTTTAATAATAAAATTTATAGGTAATAAGTTTAATATATAAGGTTGGTTTACAATACTCCATGCTTTTGTACTGTAAATTTATGCATTGGCATAATAGTAGCTGGCATTTCCATAGCTGCACCTGAGGAGCTTATTGGAGCCTTCCTGGAGATGGCGGGACAAGTGGAAGGAAATTGAGTGGTCACACATAGAAATTATTATCTATGTACCTCACATCAAATAAGAGCTTTCGTTATCCAGAAAGCTCAAATAATAGTGTAATAGAAATGTTCTGATAAATATTCTAAGAAATTAAGTTTACATAAGTGCTAATATATATGTATATATAGTATATATAGTATATAATCTAATATAATTTTTCTTAGTTAAACACAAGTGTCAAAACCATGACTCTAGTGAACAGTTTGGAGAAACTCTGGAGATGCATTATCAGCTGTATGGTCTTAGGGAAGGATATGATCCATGATTTTTTTGGACAATGAGTCAATTAGCTGATTTCTTCAAGTAAGAAGTTTGTTTCTAAATATTACATGAGGTGGTATATGACTTGTTTAATTATAATGCGGTTTCTATAATGTAAAGAGGTTATATCAACTTTGTGATGCCTTTTTCTGCTGAGCTTGACCTGTGTCAAAATAAATTCTCATACAAATAAAAAAAAGTTTAATATATAACCAAATACTAAATGATACAGTTTTTAAAAAAGAACCAGAAATATGACTTGTAAATCCTCACACAGTAATTTAAAATTATTCTAATATTGAACATATGTAAATATTCTTGGATGAAGACAGATCCTCTGACCCACCAGAAACATTAAAGCAACAATAAATGTATATACTTGGAATACTAACTGCAAGCATTGTGTTTTTCTTAAGAAACAAATTGCTCATGCAATTATCTATTCTTAGTGCCAAAGTATAATGCTGTATATAGTAGATCAATTCCATTTTTATCAGTAAAATCTAATTGAATTAATACATCTTATCAATATTGTTATAGAAACTGCTGTTGATGCTTACTCCTAACTTTTCAATTGTGAAAATATTGAATATCTATTTTACATTTTTTCACTAATTTTTAAAATATTATTCACAATTGAAGGCTATCTTTATGAGAATAAAACAAAATTACTTTTCACTATGACAACACTAACTATAAAAAATAAAGATAAAGGAAAAAGAAAAGAAGACAACCCTGAATTTAGTTTGTTTTTCAATCAATTGTAATCAACGTGATCCTAAGCATACCAATATTTAAGTGTATAATTTCTCAAAGTTTAATTAGTAATACAGGGGATCCTTCATTAGTTTATTTTAATTATAATTAATTTACAGAAATGTAGTAGTCATATATTTATTGATTTTTGGATGTTAGTAGAAACCTTTCAAATATTTAGATAGCTGAAATATCAGCTGTTTGCCAGACTGCATAGCCCAACTCTCTTTTAATCTTGTGTCAACTGGTACAGAAAAAACAGCTCTTGGGCTGGGAAGATAGCTCTGCAGTCTAAGCACTTGCTTGCCAAGTTCAAGGACCCAGATTTGATCCCTTGTACTGCATGTTATGCCAGTCCTGAAACCCTGCGTGCGCCATGCTAGGGTTAAAGAAGAAAGGAAAAAATAGCTCTTTTTTGCCTTTCTCCTCCAGCCATCTGTCGTAGGGGTGATCGGACATTAAAGGAAACTACTGTGGTAAGAAGGAGGTGATGGATGGGAGTATGGAAGCAACATTAGACGTAACATTGCCTGTCCCCAAATGTAGCATCTTTTAAACACAACACACACACACACACACACACACACAGATACACACACACACACACACACACTTGCACATACACGTGCATGCATACACAAGTTTCTTCCACTTCAAGGTCTTCTTCTTTTTAAATTTATTTTTAATTTTTTTTTTACAATAGTTAATACATTGAATAATATCTTCATTGTAGTTGTTCAGAGTACAAGATGCAGGCATGGTTTCTTGTCTAAATTTCATTAGTACATATCTTTCCACTGCACAAAGAGAAAAGTAGCTGCATGTTTAGTCCAATAGTCCATAATAGTAGTGGATTATCAGCTCATCTGGCATTATCAGGGTCTGTTCACTTGATCATTTTACAACTGAGCATATTAGTATGGCTTTCTTATTCATGCCTTATGGTTAGACTTTTCTGCTAGATGGTTAAGACTAAGATAAAGTAAGACATATGTTACAAAGAATATGTAAACTTTGTATCTGACAGTCAGTCAGATCTCCTCAGGGTTTATCCTAGAACCATGTACTGCGATTTGCACAGCTGTTGTCATTGTCAGCCATTTGAGTGAATCACGGCCAATGCTTGACCATTTTGCTCTCTGTGGAATCCTGAGAGAATGTTTTCTCTCCAGGTCACTCTCCTTAGGCACACTGTAAATCATCAGTCAATTTCCTCTGTGGCCCCATAATCTCCTTGAACAGGAAATTTGGGACTCCACTGAGTTATATGCTGTTAAAATACAGTTTCTTTTATGTCCTCTGTTCTCACTAACTTCTTCAAGATCTTCTTAGATCATCGCAAAATAGTTGTGCTTTCTGGCTGGTCAATGCCTCCATTAATTATTTATTCACACTCCTCTCTTCTACTTTTATTTCAGGTTTTCCCTTTTGAAATATCTAATTTCTCTCATTAGTAGTTCCTGAGGAGTAACCCTCCCCTTTCCTCAGGAAAAGAGGATAACCATGAGAATACTAGGCCTGTGATCTTTGCATTTATTTTGCACAAGTATTATTATCAAGTCTTCATTGTTTAGATGATTATTTTACCAGATACTAAGAGTATAAGTTTTTCTTTAAATTTTCACACTAAATCTGGAGCATTCAGGCTTTCACCTAGACTATCTCCTCAGAATTTTCTTGGTTGTTTATAATGAGATGCCAGCCTTTTTCACCCTGTCTTTACTATTCAAATGGCTAACAAATCCTACCAAAGCAGCCACTGCCCTTCTTCTAGTTAAATAGTGTTATATTTTATTGCACATGCTTCTCAAATGTAGCAATAGTTTAAAAAGCAATTTCTGAGACTTGTTCCATAGAGGATATAATCTGATTGCATATGTTGGGTTTCTGTGACATATAGAAGCATTAGAGTGCTTTGCATACACATATGTATCTCTATTGGCTTAGCCTCACGTTTATCTTTAGTTAGAATTAACTGTTTCTTGAGTTCAAACTAATTTGGTAAAATTCCCCCAATTTTATTCTTTCTCAGTGTGTGATATTGTGATATTGATTTATCTCCATTGAATGCTCCATCATATCACCTATTCACTTCAGCTTTGTTTTTTTTTTTTTTTTGGCTTTTGGCCCAGCCTCTTATTTTCAAGAACTATTCTTGAGAGAATGACAGTAACTGAGTTTACACCAGGAGCAGTACATATCAAAAAGACAAGAGTGACATGTATTCCAAACATAATTTTATCATTACATTGTGCTATAATCAATATGCTGAACCTTTTGAAGGTTCTTGAGACCAATGTCTGATTCATCCTGTGTACAT